>CM076581.1:1381660673-1381901038 GCA_034641835.2 Pinus albicaulis
TGTTTTGATCAACACCTGTTGCTTGTGAGTGTACCTATATTAGTCTTTCTTAAAAACACTCACTATTCAAAACAATATTTTCTGTTTCAAAAATTTTATTGCTCCATATTGTATTGTTGAATTAGTTATATCCTGGGTCCTTAAGGTAGTACCAACCTGCACAGTCATATACTTGTTCCAACATAAAGAACAAAATAGAAAAAAGGAATAAGTCAGCCTGTCTTTGAATAATTCCACTGAGCCTGTAGCCCCTCCTCCATCCACATAAGACAAATCATAGTGCATCTCGCAAAATACCCCATGCAGTCTCTTTTTGGATAACCTGTCAACCTGTGTATTTTTTTCCAGTTTCAGGATTTTGGCAAGATGAGTTTAATCACCTGACCCTATTTTTGCAAATTTGTTGTCATAGATCTTAATTATTGTTTTTTCCTTATATTTAACTCTTATAATTTATAGAAGGACGAGAAGTTTGGGGGATGGAGTACATCTAGGTGAGGGTTTTCCCTCCATATCGGTAAATTCAACAAAACTCCCTCGTATTTTCCAGTATTTAACTACATATTCCAATTTAATTTATCTTTACTACTATCTAGAGGACTCTCTGGTCAGTTATACCAAGAATTTACTATGTTGTATCTTCATTTTTGGTCCTCCTGGTATTCAAAACTCATGGGCTAGGTAAAATTTCGAATTCTCTTTTACCATTTTGTGCTCTTTTTCAATGCAAATCCTTCTTGTTTCATTTAGAAAATACCCCTGTTCTCGAGTATAATCAGTGAATTTTGATGGTGGTACAGGTGAAAAGTGGACTCTAATTCCTTCTAGTCACTCCCAGGTGATTATAAAAATTGTTCTTATATTTTTCTAGTCCCTTACTGCAGGTTACAAATAAATTCTTTTTCCTCTAACAAGCTTTCCTATTCTATGCTATCTCGCAGGTATTCTTTGGATTTGGTTGTATATATCTGCACGTGTCTACCACAATTTCCCTTTTTAGGGTTTTGGTTAAAGCTCTCACTTTATCGTGGGCTTCTCCTATCTTCTAGGTTAGACACGTCGTAATTAATTCTAGGTTGGGGGGCAACTAGATGCACATACTTTGTTTCTTTTACCTGAGATGTGTTATATTCCGTTCACGGTTAATCGTGGGAACTATCCACTTATAACTCTGGGTTCCATTATGTCTCCCCTCTAGGTTAAGAAGTGTATATTTCCTTATATACAACGACCTACAATCACTTTTGACCGTATAAAAGTATTTTTATTTTAATATTACTCTATCAATGCTTCTTTTGGACCACTTGTTTCTCTATCTGATGTATGGATTCTTCAATATCTGATGTATGGATTCTTCAATAGGACTTTACATAAAATACTTTCCTACTATGGATTCTGCTGACTCTGTATATTCTTAGTTACTCAAATACTTAGACTCACATGGTAGATGTTATGAGAATTTTTTTTCTAATAGTTCTTACTTCATATTGATAATGTAATATTCAATGAACGAAAATGATTTGCCAACAAATTTCACTCTCATAGAATTAAAAAAGTTATTTCCATGAGGCCAATTTGATAATTGGATTCCACATGCTTTTGAAAATGCTAGATTACATAGGAGTCTTCTTGTTCTTAGATTATTTTTTAGTTGAAGTCAATACCATAATTCACTCGTAAATTCAATAAGGATTTTTCAGAGTAACTAACAAGTTTTGACCTATAACTTATTCCAAAAATTCTCTGTCGATATAATTAATTTTTATGTGTGAATTTAGGGTACCTACTTATACCCTTATTCACTCAGAATTTTCCTTATCCAATATAGCTCTATAGTAATCTCGTATGTTGTTAGGGTTTGAATTCTTTTTGTTGGACGATTAAGGAATAATATTTGGTTTTTATTCTTTTGTTTACTTGGGAGGTTGTATACAAGATAAATTTCGAGTCGACTTATCCAATTGAATTTATTATTTTTTTTCTTGGGAGGTTGTATAAAAGGGAAATTTACAGTGAACTTATCCAATTTTCCCAATTAATATAAGTCTTGGGCTGAATATTGTCATTATTAACATTTCATTACTTCACACCATTCAACTCTCTCATAAATAGTAAAAAGAGCATAACTTAGAACCCTTCTTTTAAATTACATGTTTCCTTACTAGACCCGATCCCTTATATTTTTGTTTTAAATTTTAGTTATTCCAACATCACCGTAGGTTCTACACACTAAACCAGCTGGATATCCTTCCTTCCTTATAAAAGGTTATTTATTACCTAGCCGAAAGGGTAAATATTAATGCATTATCATAGCAGGGTCTCTATGGTCCTAACCTTAAATAATTCTCGCTTGTCTCTACACAGCAAACAAATTCATTATGAAAGGAATTGATCTAGTGTCTAACCATAAATTACAACAATTATGAGGAGGACACAATCCATATTATACCAGGGTTTAATTTGATTTATTCTAGTCATCTAGGCTTCATTCAACTAAAGTTCACAATATTATATCTTTATAATTTCAACATTTAATTGACCACATCTCCAGTGGGATGATCCAAATATACTTCTTCATGTATGGAACATGCAATAGTAGTAATAAATATTTATCTTAAATAATTCATCTGAAAACATAATTTTTTGTTCGATTCATATTTATTCCTTATATACTACATAAGATAAACATATCTACTCAAAATTTAGAACAACAATTTAAAACAATCTCATTCTGAAACAATAACACTTATATGATTATAAATAATTTCTCCAGGAATGATAAAGGGAAAGGCACATTCCTCCCAACCAATCAGATGCCACCAACAACTCCCCTCTAGCTTAGAATTATTTCCTTCAAGAATCCCCTTTGTATTAGACCAAAATTTGGAGTTTGATTTCTTGACATATTGGCCTACTTATAAAAATATTTTTTATCATTTACACACAATCCAAATTGTGACCATGGTAGGAATTTAAGGAATCCAAATAATGAATAACGGAAGATGAATAAAATATATAACATATGAAACAATATTATTTACATGTTTATCTGTTGTTGATTCACCCAACATATGAGTACTTGGTTATTATTGTTTTTATCCCATTAGAGGTATATGGATATATAAAGAAAAAAGTTAAAACATGTACTTTAGGACTGACAGCTATAAGTTTACATCTACCTTTGGTTATCATTGGTTTGTTCTAGATTGGGATTTTATGTGATCATGACTTATAATATATTCTTTCGTTGTTACAAAATGAGCATCTGTGCATGTTGATATTTTTATTGTTCCTCACAGAAATTGCTCTACAATGTGTGGGCTAAAACTTCAAAACTGCAACATCCTATTAGCATGAAGCAAGTACGATTGCAGTGAGTGAACCAAGCTGACAAGTTGAGATCAATGATCTCTGGACAAGTAAGGTCTTTAGTCTATATAATCCAAACATGTAACCAAAATATTATTTGCAAAACCTTTGAGATTTTTTCAGTTATTCATTTATTATTTCTTTAATTATAAATTGAAATTCTCATTTTGACACATTATTATAAAGGCCGGGGTTGAGCATAGGTATTTTGTTAATGTTTTCTTTGTAGAAATTTTAATACAATTATGTATTGTCTAGATTCTCCTGATCTAACAATTATATGCCACTGTTAAATACATAATCATTCTACTAAAATATTTGCGGAAATTTAATTGCCATTGGAAACACACGAAGAAAGATCAATCACACATAACACAACTATTTTCACTGGGAAAGAATAAAGCTAAAAAACCCACTATCATATATTACGTATATATCATGGATCATGAAACAATCTCATACAAAAATCTAATCCAAGAGCTCTTAGTACAATATACAATCATCTCATACTGTCATACAAAAATTGGCAAATACATGCGCCATAATAAAGCCTCCCGTTGGGGCCCTTGTTTTTGATTAGTTTTTTAAAATCTTGGCTAAGACATTTTGAATTTTGACCTTTTTGAGTTGTATGAAGACACATGGCAACCCAGCATCGCGCCGCAACTACTCGAGTCGCGAGCTATCAAGGTGGCGCGGAAGCATGCGATAGCTAGAGATAGAACATGGACAAGCACAGATGAAGGAAACACATAGCAGAAGACAAAAGTGGAACACACAGATAGGGGCAGAGAGAGGAAGTCGGGAGAAGTCGAAGAAAAGACCAACAGAGGAACTCGAGAAGTTGCGAGAGCGGGTGAATAAATAACAAGCCACCCTACGAAAAGATATATTTGGGAGGTTGTGAGGTCGGCGATGTGAGGAAAACACACAGAGCGATCACAGGAGAACGGCAAGACCTTCCTATGGTTCCTCATCTTCTCTATCCTACCTTTCTGTTCCAGAATCCATCTGTATCAGATTTGTAAGCTATCAGGGAGAATGCCATGTAATCATGTGTTTGGCCAAGAGATTAATACAATGGAAGGTTGCTGTCTCAATAAGATGTTTATGTGCTTGTAATGTGTTTATGCTGGTTTAAAATTTTATTTGCAAATGTTTGAATGCTTATTAAGTGATCTTGCGTATATAACTCTGTATATGTAATCGATGCACTATCCTTCATGAGTTGCGAATTTGTTCCTTGCCATTGATCTCATCCCCTTCTGCATGTGGTTGCGGCACGCCTCGGGTGAGACTCACTGCTCTCCGGAGCAGGGTGAAAATGCCGGCGTGTTCCTAGACTACATCGGACCCCTTTGTTGGCCACAACTCTTGAACCTGGGTCTTGTCCGCGAGACCTGACTTCTCGCCAACAAATGGTTCCGTTGCCGGGACCTGCATGTTCTGAGGGGACCTAGATCATGGTATCGAGGATTTTTGAAGGAGAGATACGGCGATGGTGGGATGATCATCTCGACCAGTTCATTGCTCAGCAAGCAGAGCTGACCAAGAAAAAGGAGGCGGCGATCAAGGAGCTTGTTCTTTTCTCTGATTCAGCCAGTGATACGTACGAAATTTTCTGGGGAAGGTTCCCTACGGACCTTTACAATTGGTTGCGGAGGTTACGAGCGACGCTGCCCCAAGAAGGCTTGCGGAAGATAAACCGCAGGTCGGCGCACGAAGACTTGGTGGCACTGCATCGGGTAGATACTGAACTAACCCGCGCAGTGGATTTCTGGGTAAGGACCACATTGGAAGGATACACTGTGGAGTTTGCTGCTGAGTGCTATCAATCCTTCTCGAAAGCTGAGGCTGTTTTCCACTTAGGGCTAAGAGGGAAGCTGTTGAAGGAGATTCCGCTGTGGGTCAAAGCTCTGATGGTGGACGAAGGGTTGATTGAATTCCACAAAACGGGTATGGAAGCGTAAACCACTCGTACTGGGGGAAGGGTTGAGGGAACCGATGCTGTGTAGAATGTGAAAGTGGGGGTAGGGAATGGATGTTGAGGCCGCATGCAAGTTGCGGGAGCGACGTGCGCATCGGCGGGCACAGATCGCCGATAGGTGGCGAAGAAGGGTAATGCGAGATTTGAAGAGAAGAGAGATCGAGAGGAAAAATCAGAAGGAGGCGCCTCAGAGGACAGGAATTATGGGTTTGGATACCCGGGAAGAAAATGGGACAGCAGTGGAAGTGCAGTGGGTGCATGGGAGCCCAACGACGCGAGAAAGAGAGATTGTGACTAGCGAAGATAATGGAAAGATGCAGCCCGAAGAGAGTTCCGATGATGAATGGCACGGCGTGATGCAGCGGATGTTTCAAGATCAGACGACACCCACCCCTCCAGGCAGCCCTACTTCTCACCTTCTGCATGGCCAGGATCCCGACCTTCCCCTGGTACTGTATCAACCTTTAAGTAATATTTTTATTTAGTTACAAGCATTGAGTCGGTCATACAATAGTTCATCAGTGTCAGTAACGTCCGGTAACAGCAGCATTACTAGTAGTGGTATTTTTCCTAGTGGGACCGTTACGCAACCAGGACCTGGAGGCTTTATCCTGGTCAATTCTCCGCAAGTACACATGGCTGGATCTTTCACCCGGTATCCAGAGTTCTCTGGCCAGCGCAATGATGATGTAGAGCAACACTGGTACCTGTGCGAAGCCATCTGGAGGGCTCGCCAAACGCCAGATGCAGGGAAGTTAATAGAATTCCAAACCACGCTCAGAGAGAGGGCTCTGCGATGGTTTATCAAGTGGTCCGAGGCTCATCCTAACCCCGTAATTGCGGACGTGAAGCGAGATTTTGTCCGCGAATTCAAGCTTCCCCAGACAGACCAGCAGGGCCTGTCAGAGCTGTGGGAAATTAAGCAGAAGGAGGGTGAGACCGCATGGGAGTTGATGCGGCGATTCAAGGACGCGATCGGGAAACTTAGCTACCCGATCGATCCAAACCACCAGAGGGACTGGTTCATCAAGGCTCTGCTCCCCTTGACACGAACCCCTCTCACTCAGCAGAAGATTGATAATCTGCAGGACGCTTTGGAGCAGGCCATCAAGATTGAAGCTATGGCGGGCTACCCCCAGGAATATTGGGGGGGGGGGGGGCGGCCCCGCAAGATCCTTCTTTGATAGGGTTGCAACACCAGATCGCCAGCTTGACCGAAAAGCTCAAGGAACTTCAGCCAGTGAGACCAGCGCGACCGAATGTTTGGTGTACTCATTGCCTGGTCGAGGGCCACGTCGCAACCGAGTGTCCTCGGTTGCGCGGCGCAGGAGCAGGACCCTCGGTCGCAGCAATCCAGGGGGGTCCACCACCAGGGGGTGGCGCGGCGATGAACCCGCAGGGAGTCTACCAGCCGCAACAGACTTACGCAGGGTTCCCACCGCAACCGGGTTCCTCCACCACGGAGTACTGCGAGATTTGCCGGACGCTGGGGCATCCTCCTCGGATGTGCCCGATATTACAGAAGTACTCCACGGTCCCGAATAATGTATACTGCGAATTTTGTGTGTCCACGACTCACAACACTGAGCAGTGCAGGGCGCTTGACGCACTTGCGGATCGACTGGATCGTCCCTCGTACAGGGTGAACAAGGCTCCAAGGGGAAGAGGTGGCGGAGGCATGCGGGGAGGCCGCACAGGCGGACACGGTCCGGTAAAATGTTACAACTGTGACCAGGAGGGTCATGTGGCTCGAGAATGTCCCCTTCCATGACGACCCTGGTGTTCCCAATGCCGGGTCAATGCCCACGCTACAGAAGACTGTCCGGAGCTCATCAAGAAGTGGGAAGAACGGGTGAGGCAGAGGGGAGCGAATTTGATAAACTTAGAACCGCGAGGGGCCACAAACCCCGACATGCAAAACGTCGCGATAGTGACGAGGGGTGGAAAGAAGACTGAAGAGGATGCCCACGGGAAAGAGCCAACACGAGTGGTTCGGCCGGCATCACCGAAGAATTTGATCAGGCCCGAAGTCCAGAAGAAGTATTTCCAGGAGGCGGTTGAGGCATTCGCCCAATTGCGGAACGAGGGAGGTTTGGAGGGGCCCGTGCTGCTGGAATTTGGTGCGCACAACGTCGCAGGTACGGTGGTCAAGGATTGGCTCCGGCTATTCCTCAGGATTGTTGACAGCGCTGCGCTACGGCAGCAACTCAAGTATGCATTGGACGAAGCACTGTAGGGGCGCATAGAACTTGGAGATCCGGCGGACGCCAGCCCTCAATACATGCAGCGCGTCAAGCGGAACAAGCAATGAACAAGCAAAGAATTCCGGCTTAACACGCAGGTCGCGGGATTCCAAATCAGCGACACCATGTTGGACTTGGGGTCCGACGTCAACATTCTGCCATGGAAGACATGGGAGGCTCTTGGAAGGCCACGGCTAGCCTACTCACCAATCCAACTCAGGATGGCGAACCAGTACTGTATTCTGCCAATCGACCGGCTCGAGGGTGTCGAGGTCGACGTTGCGGGGGTGAAGACATACACCGATTTTGAGGTTATTGATATCATGGGCGACAAGGATCCCTATCCTGCCTTACTCAGCATTGATTGGGCTTTTGAGAATTACGCCATCATCGACCTTAAGAAGGAGCTGATGATCTTTGAGGATGGGGAGGTACGGGTCACCCAGCCTCTCGACCCGTATCAGGGCCCGCGATATACAGAAACGGTGGACAATCGAGAGGATGCTCAGATGATGGACCACCTTTATCAGATGACCACAGGAAAGCGGGACGATTATATTCACCCGACCACGACTGGCTCTGTCAGTTGGCGGAGTGTGCAGAGCTCGGAGCTCGGATCCGAACTCGCTTGGGAAGACTGGCAGCAAGGGGAGTATGAGACCACCACGCGGAGATGTGCCTCCATTGCCCAAGTCCGATGGGTAGGGACTGAGATCCGCGGATATCCCACCTTGTCAAACATGCGGGCAGTCGATAATTTTATTACCAAGGTGGAAGACTTGGTTCTAGCTGAAAGCCGGATGCCACTTTTGGATGTGGCCTTGCAGTCAACCTCGGCACGGTGGTGGAAAAATCACCACAACACTCTGTTGCGATGGGAGTGCGTGGTGGATGCTCTGCGGGCACGCTTTAAAGAGGAAGAAGGACCCTGCAGTACGCTTAAGTATCATGGAACTTCCGACCCGCGACACCATTTGCGGGCCTGCGAGGAACAGTGGCGTAGCACCCGGTACCGTGAGGAGCTGTGGGTCCACAGGTTTATCCACTCCCTAGGTACAATTCCCCAGGCCTGGTACCTGGAGGAAGAGTGAAAACGGGGCACTTGCTCTTGGCAGGCCGTTGCGGACAAGTTCGTGCGGTGCTTCTTGTTTGAAGGGGAGACGGTGCAGGAGTCTCAGGCCCTACAGGTAGTCAAGAAGGTCTTGTTTTTCCGCCAACCCGAGCCTGATGGAGGCCCGGTGGTGTCACGACTTGAGGTCAGGCGCGATTTGGTTTGCCACCGGATTGACGGCGATCCGGATGACGATAGTCTGGAGGACCTCAGGCATCTCTATTTTGACGAAAGGGAAGGCGAGCGGAGCATCAGTGAAGAGCCGACGATTGAAGGAGTCCATTTACAGCCCCTAAAGACAAAGAAGCTAAACATTGAAACAGACGAGAGACCCAAGCTCGCAACGGTGGGAGATTATTGGGACGAGGAGACAACAAAAGAAATTTTCAGCCTCCTCCGGGAATACGAAGATTTGTTCCTGTCTTCGGTTGCAGACCTGAAGGGGATCAAGGGGGATCTGGGCGAAATGCGCATCGCGTTGAAACCGGGGGCCAGGCCGGTGAAGCACCGACCCTACCGGTTGAACCCACGTATCAAAGAGAAGGTCAAGATGGAGATTGACAAGATGCTGGCTGCAGGTCTCATCTTTCCAGTAGAAGAAGCCGAGTGGGTGAGTCCCATTGTCATCCAGAACAAGAAGGACAAAGCGGAGATCCGTGTCTGTGTAGATTACCGGAGCCTGAACAATGCCTGCATCCACGACCCATTTCCCACTCCTCTCAGCGATGAAGTCCTAGATCACATTGCGGGAAATGAAGCTTATTCATTCACTGATGGGTTTTCGGGTTACCATCAGGTGCGCATTGCCGAGGAAGACAAAGCAAAGACGACATTCACCACCGAGTGGGGATCATTCGCATACCACGTTATGCCGTTTGGTCTGAAGAACGCACCGGCTGTGTTTTCCCGGATTGTCATTGCTGCTTTCCGGGAGTACATTCACAAGTTCTTGGAGGTCTACATGGACGACTGGACCGTCTACAGCCTATTGAAGAATCACGCCTCCCTGTTGCGTGTTATGTTTGACCGGTGTCGTCAGCTGCAGATTTCCTTGAACTTGAAGAAATGTATTTTTGCAGTTCCATTTGGCACACTCTTGGGCCACGTGGTGTGCAAGCAAGGAGTCTGCGTTGATCCCGCCAAGGTCGCGGTCATCGTCCATATGGAGGCCCCCGAGACCGTGAAGCATTTGTGAGCACTGCTTGGGCACACAAGGTATTACAGGCGGTTTATTCGCAACTACGCAAAGATTACGGCCCCTCTAGAGAAACTGTTGCGAAATTCAGAAGTGTTTCAGTGGACGGCGGAGTGCAGGAAGGCACTTGACACCTTGAAGGAGAAGTTGGCAACGGCGCCCATACTTGTTCACCCCGACTGGGATAAGCAGTTCCATGTGCATATTGATGCGTCCAGTATTGCACTTGGAGCTGTATTGGCGCAACCCGGGGAGACGACAGTTGACCACCCGGTGTACTTTTCTAGCCGTCGGTTATCGAATGCAGAGAAGAACTACACCACGAACGAGCGGGAGGCGTTGGCGATGGTGTACTCCCTCCAGAAGTTCCGCCACTATCTTCTGGGCGGCAAATTCACATTCTTCACGGACCACTCTGCATTGAAGTATCTGGTGAATAAGCTTGTGTTGGAAGGAAGAATCTGTCGTTGGCTACTACTTTTCCAGGAATTCACGTTTGAAGTGATTGTGAAGCCTGGCAGGTTGAATGTTGGTCCCGATCATTTATCCAGGTTGGAGACGGGAGAGAATGAAGGCTCGTTGGACGATCAGCTGCCGGATGCCGACCTCTTCCGAGTCGAAGCAATACCAGATTATCTGGCTGACATTGCCACTTATCTGACCACGGGACAATGCCCTTAGGATTACACCCCGCTTCAGAAATGCCACCTGGTTGTCCGAGCGGCCGACTACCAATTGATCGCGGGGCAGCTGTACAAACTGGGCCTTGATGAGGTGTTGCGCAGGTGTGTTCTCGACCATGAACGGGAAGCAGTGATGTGGGAATGCCACAATGGTGTTGCGGGAGGGCATGTGGGTGCGAAACCCACCGCAAGGAAGGTGCTCCAAGCCGGCCTGTGGTGGCCGACGATACATACTAACTGTAAGGCCTATGTGAAGCGTTGCGATGTTTGCCAGCGGACAGGAAGGCCTTCGCACCGGGACGAGCTCCCGCTACATCAAGTGCATGTGTTGCGGCCGTTTGAAAAGTGGGCTGTTGATTTCGTAGGACCCATCGCCCCGGTCGCCAGACACTCCAAGGCCCGGTACATCATTACTGCCACGGATTACCTCACCTGGTGGGCTGAGGCAGCAGCGGTACGCGACTGCTCAGCAGAGACCGCTACCCGGTTCATCTTTGAACACATCATCAGCCGCTTTGGCTGCCCACGGAGCTTGACCAGCGATCAGGGTACGCATTTCATTAATGCCATGGTCAAGTCACTACTGGACACATTTATGATTCAGCATCATAAAATCAGCCCATACCACCCACAGGCCAATGGTACTGTGGAAGCATTCAACAAGATTCTCGAAAAGGGCTTGACTAAAATTTGCAATGCTCAGCGCGACGATTGGGATGAGCGCCTCCCAGCGGCATTATGGGCCTACCGGACCACAGTGAAACGTTTGACCAACCAGACGCCATTATAGTTGGTGTATGGCCAGGAAGCTGTGATTCCCGCCGAGTTCACTGTACCTAGTCTTTTGATCGCAACGTCCCTTCAATTCTCGGACGAGGAGTCACTTCGGGAACGCCTCCAGGAACTACAGGAGCTGGATGAGGCCCGATTCCCGGCGGAATTCCACCAGAAGGTTCAGAAGGCCAGACAGAAAGCGTGGCATGACTGCCACATCAAAACCAAAGCCTTCCAAGTTGGCGGCAAAGTTCTCTTATATGACAGCCGGTTCCAGAAGTTTCCAGGCAAGCTCCAGATGCACTGGTTGGGACCCTACTTTGTCATCGAGATCCGCGACTCAGGAGCTGTTCGGTTGGCACAGCTGGACGGTACAGTTCTTCCTGGGTGGGTGAATGGCGCATGCCTGAAACCCTACCAGGAGTAGGTACCTTTCACTTTTCATCAATAACTCTCGCAACCGAGAGAACCCGTAGAGTAGCTTAGTTGAATAACTCTCCCGCAAACGGGATGAGTGTAGGGAGTCTTTTCCGTTCATAGGTCATCAGTCAAATAACTGGTCAGTTGCGGGTACATCACCGCAACCGACTGTGGTCAGGGCGGACCGGTCCAGCGTGTCACAACGCCAGTCCAGCGTGCCGTTCGCGTAGGATCCATCCCCGTGCCAGTGTCAGTCCAGGTCATTTCCGTCAGTCCTTTTGTCAGTCCGTAGGATCACTCAGATCTGCATCATAAATTACCATTAGTAGACAGTACTCGTACCGTAATCATTTGCCATCACCCACAGTTCCCTCAGCCGTCGTGCCCGCCCATCTCCCCATGACGCCGTCAGCAACTGTCAGACTACACACAGGCATGCGATTGATCACACGATTATCGCAGGCAAGAAAGATATTAAGAATTAATTGTCGTTATGGAGTCTCATCAACTCCGTGCGTGCCAGTAGATGACATAACTTGCATGAAGGCTATCAGCACGAGAATGACGGACCAATTCAATTTGGAAGTTGCAGCGACTCCAGAGCATTTGCAGTATCAAAGCGCACCGCACCCAGAAGGGAACTCCAGAAGAATCCTCCAAGTTTACCGGCGCCGCGCCAAGATGTCGAGGGCTCTCTTATCCGTCCCTGAACCAGTGTTGGACAACCGAATTCACCGCGTAGAGTCGCTAGTTAGCAAGTATGACAATGCAGCATGTATGGACGCCAACCTGTCCGACCCAGCTGAATTCCCCCACCTCCATTGGCAGACCTACATGGAGCATCATTACACGCCAGGCAGCAGCTCCAACAGCCAGATGCGACCAGAATTCAAGGGCCTACAACAGTCGTCCTTGATGAATTTGAGGACTCTTCCGGTTTTTGGAACTACGGGACCGGCCCTGCAATGCACCCGATTCCTCCTCAGTCGGATACAGAACGGGTCCCTGTGGCTCAATGAGGAAATTCCAATTCATGCCGAAGACATTCATCGGCTTACAGGGCTGTCTCAGAATGGCGCGGATGTCTCCGCTGCCGGCCAGACATCCTCCAAGCGCGCCCGAAAGTCGGGTGACTCAGACCTGTACACCAAGTATGGCACTCGCCGGGGGGGCAAAGGTGCCAAAATTGATTTGATCAATAAACCAGAAATTCGGTTCGCTTGCTACCTTATCGCTAGCAAGACGATGCGGCACTATACGAAGGGAGAGTGCACCCTGGATACAATCTCCATTGCGGAGCACTGTATCCAGGGCGTCAGGCTGAATTGGTGCTCTTTTGTGCTGAAAGAACTCTTCGCGGCCTGTGAAGAGAACTACAAGCGAACCACCAGTTTCATTTACGGTTACTTGATTTTAGCTTTCACCATGTGGAAATGGCACCTTCCTCCCGTCCGGATGCCGGCGGAGACTACTGCGAGCCAGCCTCTCGCGATGAAATACACCCCCTGGCAGGTGTCCTCGGACCCCAGCACCAAACAGGTGAACGCGGAAGCGTTTCGGGCGTGGTACGGGTTGATGACAGATGTGGTGACTAACCAGCAACGGGTGCCGAGGCACCTGTTGGATGAGTATAGTGAGCAGGTGTGGTTTGGGGTCAGCCACAGGCACACTTACCTCCGGCCAACTTGCGTGTCGGACACCACCTTCCACATGGCGCCCCTCAGATTCCAGTTGAATGATGACACTTTCCACCGCGAGGTCTCTGCGTGGCCGGGGGTCACCAAGCACATCCGCGATGGGATCACCTGATATAACTTTGAGCGGATGCTGCCGGCACAGCGGCCTGCCGCGACCGGCGCAGCGGGGTCCTCACAGGTTGCGGCGAAACCTCCACAAGATGCAGCTGAGACCGCACAGGACCTGCCTGAATCGCTGGTCCCCATCATACAACACCTCAATGCCTAGGTACGACGACTTAACGTGGTAACCCAAGTTGCTTCAAGTGGTGCCCCTTTATTTCCCTCCTTTGCTGAATTTCAGATCAGTCGGTCTCGTGCTCCCTCTAATACCGCCCCTCTCATTTCTCCCATCCCCACCAACCTGTTCACCTCTTCCACCCCTCTCATCACATCGATGGGCGAAACGGGCCCAGAACCCGATTCATCAGACCCCCCTCCATCCAAGAGGGCCCGCATTGCTGTCACCGATCCAGTGGTGGATCTTACCGACGATGATCCACCATCCACTCCACTCCCAGGAACGTTGATTTCGGAGGAACCCCTGATCGATCCGTCAGAGTTCCTCAACATTCGTCTCCCCCATACCTCTTTCACCCCATCCACTGCTCCCTCCACCGGCCGTCCACCTGCCACCTCCTCCAATCCATCCAACTCATCGGCCAATGTATCAGATCCTCTCATCCGGGAATTTTTCGGAGGTGACCACGGGGTGGAAGTCACCTCCAGTACTGCAGCCGTGGTACCGCCGGTTGACCTCGTGGCCACACCCCAGGATCCTCCCTCTACTATATCTACCAGGCTAACAAATGGTGGGGTTGATTCGGCTGACCCTCCCCCAGACCAGACCACGCAGCAAGACCGGCCGGAATCCGATATGGCCACCTCGATGCAGCAGCAGACGCCGATCCATCCTCCTCAGACCTCAAACCGATCAGTGGCCAGTGGCCAACCTTCGCAGGAGCGGGTGCCGGAGCAGGGCGCACCCAGCATGACCAATGTAGAACCATGGAGTACAGCACAGCTGTACCTACTCGTTTAGCGGGCGGCCCTAAAGGCCGAACAGATTCACACAGAGCTGGAGCAGCAGTGTACCGAGCAGCATAACCAGATCACGGCGCTTACTGAACAACGCAATCAGCTAACTAGGGAGAAGACCTACCTACAGGAGCAGGTCACCATTGCTGCTCAGGCGTTCTCCGACTTATGGCCCGCTGCAAGGGCTCATTATGCCCCACTTCCTGCCAATATAGCGGAGGACAGTGTAGCAATCCAGGCTCACCACCTCCGGACTGTTTTCACTGATCTATGCAGGGAGAACCAGGAACTCCAAGCGGCGTTAGCCGCACAGCCTACCTTTCCGGATCCACAGAATGTCCACTCAGAACAGGTGACTTCCAAGCAGACTCAGGCAGTTAGTATGCAGGCGACTCTCCATTCCACTACGGGCGAGGCTTATGCCCTTCTGCGAAGTCTGCAGGAGTGCTCACTCACTCTCACTGTCAAGACGCAGCCTATCTCTGCCCAGCTGCAACAAATTTCCCGTGAAATTCAGGAGACCGCGGACCCAGCACGGTTAGATCAGCTCTATGCCCAGGCGGACGAGCTTGAAATTCAAATGCAACAGACTGAGGCCGACTCGGCAGCGACCAAACAAGTCATTCGGGAAATCCATCCGCCCATCCGAGCCCGTGCCGAATCCATACAACAGCTGGATGCCAAGGCCAAGGCCCAGCTTGCCACGCCGTTCGGGGCTGTCTCGACGACTATAGAGGAGGCCGCCGCCACCTAAATCTCTGAAGAAGCCGACTTGCTTATGCAGGAATGGCAGCAAGCGGTGGCAGACTTCACCGGGCTTAGAGATACAGCGCTCCGCAGGGTCCCGGAGTTGGGGCCCTTGTTTGAACAACCGCTTGGCGGAGCACAGCAGGAAAGGGCGCGGGGTGAAGGCACAGCAGAACAGAGCACGGGAGCCAGCGGGGCAATGGAAGTGGAGACTGTTATTTGTGATTGACTCGGGGACGAGTCAAGGAATTGTGGTCGGGGCCTGTTGGGGCCCTTGTTTTTGTTTAGTTTTGAAATCTTGGCTAAGACATTTTGAATTTTGACCCTTTTTGAGTTGCGGTATGAATACACATGGCAACCGCGACCGCGCCGCAACTACCAGGAGTCGCGGAGCTATCAAGGTGGCGCGGATGCATGCGATAGCTGGAGATAGAATAGGGACAAGTGCAGATGAGGGAAACACACAGCAGAAGACAGAAAGTAGAACACGTAGATAACAGGAGAGAAGTCAGGAGAAGCTGAAGTAAAGCCATAGAGGAACTGATAGTCGCACGAGCGGGTGAATAAATAACAGTCACCCGGCTGAAACAAGGAGGATGCTGAAGAGGTTGCGAGGTTCGAGACAGGGAAAGACGCACAGAGCGATTGTGGAAGAATCATGCATGTCCTTCCTATGGTTCTTTATCTTCTCTATTCTACCTTTCTGTTCTGAAATCCATCTGTATCAGATTTGTAAGCTATCAGTGAGAATGCCATGTAATCATGTGTTCTGCCAAGAGATTAATATAATGGAAGGTTGCTGTCTCAATAAGATGTCTATGTGCTTGTAATGTGTTTATGCTGGTTTAAAATTTTATTTGCAAATGTCTGAATGCTTATTAAGTGATCTTGCGTATATAACTCTATATATGTAATGGATGCACTGTCCTTCATTAGTTGCGGGTTTGTTCCTTGCCATTGATCTCATCCCCTTCTGCATGTGGTTGCGGCACGCCTCGGGTGAGACGCACTGCTCCCTAGAGCAGGGTGAAAATGCCGACGTGTTCCTAGACTACACCGGACCCCTTTGCTGGCCACAACTCTTGAACCTGGGTCTTTTCCGTGAGACCTGACTTCTATGTGATGTCTGTAGTGCCGAAGGTATCGGGTGGTTAGAACACAGGGGGAGGTATCGTTAATCAAGCATTTGCTTGCTTCCCATTGGATTCTATCCCACAACCTACTCTAGAGACTAGCTCCAAAATAGTTAAGAGGAATTTCACATTTAGAATATAAATCTATCTTAAAATCAACCAATATTTTGCATTTCACCTAGCTTGTAGGATTTGCACTTCATCTAGGATATTTAAACATCCAAGCAATGAATTTTCATCCAGTTACTTTACATGTAATTGATAATAAACAAGAAGTTTACTCCATAAATAATTGGTATCATATTCAAATATGATCTAATCTTTAATTATTGCTAAAATTAACCAAGTGGCTAGGCCATTCAATTGTGTCTCGCGGACTAGTTGGTTTCCAACTTGTCTCTCATTTCATTCTTCCATAGGGATTACCCCCCATATCCTACTATTGGGAGACAAATAGAACAAAGTGGTCATGGATCAGAGTGACAACCCCCGACTTGAGCCTTTGTTGCACTGTGCCTGTAAAATCTGAGAGGAAACAATACCTTAGCCTATGGAGGCCAATTGTGCTATATTAATTATGGGGCCACCCCCTTCATTACTCCTTCGATTCATTACCATATCTTCCTTTTATGAATCACTATCTTAATCCATCTAATGATACACATGTGAAGGTAAACTATATTATTATATTTTTTGGTCGACCACTTCCTTTTTTCATCTAATGAGTTAACCTAATGGTTGATTAGTCACTTCCACTTTGAACCTAAAAACTTATGAGGCAACATCAAATCCATCATATAAATTTTGATGTCCAAATGAGAATTAAAACAAAAAATATGCTATGAACATTAACTTTAAAAGAATAAATAGGATTTATCTTTCTATTCATTAACATATCTTCCTTTTATGAAGCACTATATTAATCCATCCAATGATACATGTGTGGAAGTAAACTATATTATTATATTATTTGGTCAACCACTTCCTTCTTTCATCTAATGAGTTGACCAAATTATTGATTAGTCATTTCCACTTTGTACCCATAAACTTATAAGACAACGTCAAATTCATTAGATAAATTTTGAGGTCCAAATGAGAATTTAAAAAAAAAAATGCTATGAACATCAACTTTAAAAGAACCAATAGGATTCAAGATGATGATGTCAAAACAAAGAAAACTACTTTAATTGAATTTTTTACTTATCTCTTTGTAAGTCTAAATTTTGCATCTAACGAGTGCTTCCACTTGAAATTAGAGTAAAACTATAATGAAATAAATCAAAATACGATTAAAAAAATAGTTTTCTTTATTTATATTTCAAACTATATCTCTTATTTTATTATTTTGATTATTATTTTGTTATTTTCCTAAAGAAGCCCATTTTAGACCTTAAAATTTCTTTGAGGCACACAAGCTCACAAATTTTCATATTTTAATGCAATCTAATGAAACCACCCATTTACACCATTCATATGATGTCTTGTTTCAGAGAAGAGATGACATGGTATGAAACCATCTTTAATTTCAAACTTCCATTCAAAGGGTATCATATGACACACATGTGGTGACATTATCCATAATGCTGCTTTTTGTTATATTTTTGTAGCTACTATGGTTTTTTTCCGGGGGAAAATTCGTAATTTTATTAATGTAAAACAAAATTACATATTGCATCAACTGAGAAAAAGACCAACAACCAGTCGTGACTGGTGTTCAAAAAAACCATGCAAGAGAAAAACCAGTAATATACATATGAGGAGAAAAACTAAGTTTTTCTCCCTTTGTTTTTTTCCACCTTCCACCATGCACCTCAGGATGACGGGGGGGGGGAGACAAGGGTGAGCTAATCTTCAACTGTAGCTACTCCAAAGTCCTTTTCTGAGTCAGAGGATTCTAATAAGTGATGTTGTTTGTTCCAACCAATGTCAAATATGACTGGTTCCTTTGCGGGCATGGCCTGGTGAGTTTGTATTTCAAATGGACCCTGGGGTTCCTTTTCTTATGCATCCAGGACAATTGTTGACTAATTGTTCCCATCTGTAGTGGGTGCTTCCGCTTCTTCTTATATCTCCTCCTATGAGTCACATGGAGGAAGTTTCCATCCTTTGGGAGATTTTTCGGCCCTTTTCTTTCTTCGGTTATCTCTCTTTGCTTCAGAATAGGTATTTTGTAGATGGTCAGTCTGCCTGCAGATTCTGCATCTCAAGGCTGTGTTTTCATAGTCTTGATTTTGCATCCATTTTTTTTGTTTATGAACCAACTGAATGCTTTATGGCAGCCCTTTGCTGAGATCAAATTCCACACAAATATGTGCGAAAGTGAAGATTATCTCCTCCAGTCACTGTGTCTCTGTTTTGATGTATCACCTGATGGCATTCCCAATGCCTTCAAGGATGTTGTCATTCCAGAAATGTAGGGGGAGGTTATATAGCCTGACCCAAACTAGCATTCTGGAAACTACCATAGTGTTTGTGTCAAAATCCAGAAGCCATGGGGTGATGTAAAGTCTCGTAAAACCCCAAAACCACGGACCCTCCTGCAGAATGTAGTCTCTGATTTCTAAGTGTTATAATTTTATTATGAAGAAGCCTTTGGATCAGAGATGTATTTCGCACTCCATGGTCCAGTTTTTGAAAATCCAATGAAAGAGGTCCATTGTTTTGAGCCAGAAGCTATTGAATTGACATATAAGTGCTTGGGCCTCGTATGTGTTTCGATGGTCATAAATCTTAGGTATGTCTATGGCCATTGTAGCTACTATGGTTATTATTAATAATGTATCAATTATACATTTTAATAGCTACAAATGAAATTATGAAGCATGTTCTTCATGGTTGCAAGAAAAATATTTATTTTGTATTCAAAAAGAAAATTTTATAAAGCTCATCAAAGACACACCCCTTCACATGGATGAACACGTAGGATTTCCCGAAAGGCACACTCCTTCACATGGATAAACAAGTATTAATACAACATATTTTCTCTCCAAAAATACACAATTACAGATCACATATATCTTTGAGTCTAATGCGAAGGTCTAAGGCTAATACCAATGTTCTGAGGCACTAGTTTTTCTTAGGAATAACGCAAAATTCTGAGGATCATCTCTCGCATCTCTGTGGATAATCTCCTATGGCCTTGAGGCACAAAATTCTATGAAATAGTGCGAGATTTGAGGCTGAGACAAAGGTATAATGCAAGCTCTGAGGTTGGTGCATAGGTACAATGTGTCAAAATTTCAACTTGAAATCCTACTACATTATCTGATATTATTTCTTCTACTTATTATTCAGAAATAAGTTATTTGTAGAAATATCTTCAGTAAATATTGAAATCAATTCAAATGCAAACTTCACAATTACTGATAAAATCAACAAGGAAATACTAGCACAAGAATGACACAGATATTTTGGATAATTGTCCCCGGAAAAACCCAATGTGGGAAAATCGGTGCAGCAGATGAGGGTTTCTATTATTATTCATAAAAGTATTCTTGTACAATTTACAATCAACAATAACGAAGAGAAATTATCTATGATAACACTGGAGAAATTCCTCATAAATTCTCTGATGAGAAATGACTTTGAAATTATTCTCCTGGGTCTCATGGGTTACCCCTACACTGGATCTGCATGAGGACTGCACACATTTGCATCACCTCTACGTTGTCTTCTAAGATGTCCCTTCCAGCCATTGTGTTGTCCCTTACTGCCATTGTGTCACCTATTCTTGTACCATGTATTGATGCTGAACCTTATCTATCTCTCCTCCACCTGCAACTCTCCCTCTGAATCACTTTTCTCTTGCCGAACTTCAGCCACTGAGAAAAACTATTTTACTTGAGCAACTGAGTATCTACACTGGTGTGTTTTCCAAATGACCCCAAGTCTTCCTTTATAGTATTATCATTGAGATATCAATGGCCAATATTAGATCTCTAATTAACGACTAACATCATAACTTGACTTGATCCATGTTCTCTAGAAGAATCACACTCTATTTTATTAATGCCCTTTAATTATTTAATTTCCCTAAGTCTAGACTTAGGGTCTCCATTAAAAAAATTAATTATTTTAATAAAACATATTTCGAGTGGAATTTCCATAAATAATTTCTAGGTCCTTTGGAGTACATGTGTCTAAGCCTCTCCACAAAGTTTGAGACTTAGAGCACTTATGCTGCTACTAAAAACCAACACTCCCTCTTAGCAAAGAAGGTGCTCTAACAATATGCCTACCGCATATTGATATGACCCTGAAGCATCCTATTACACGTCATTTTGTCACCATGACATTTGACCGTCAATATGGATCCATCACCATCCATACTCATGCTTCCTTAGAATTCAAAACACTTATATTCCATAACCAAGTCTTGGGAAATGGGAAAAATCTCTTAAAATCTCTTAAAGGTTGCCTACGCACTTTTTTCGGCCACTTCCTGCACATGCACTGATATTCCTAACCTTAACTGCAGACATCTGTGCTATGTTTTCCCATAAAACCTGTGCACCCCATTTAAAATAAAGTAAAAGAAAAAAGTAACTTCTAGAAGACTAGTTGGGCATATATTCTTCCAACTAAAAGCCTCTTGAGTTGCTCAAGTTCGAGCTATATCCCTCCAATAATGGAGCTTATCCCCTTGGATCAACGAATCCTAATCCCTCCATTAGAGGATCTCATACCTCTATTGGTGGATCTGAAACCTCCTCAAGTTCTTCTATAAATTGAGTTGAAACTTTAGGGTTAGGGGTACATGGGACATAGTACAAAATGTACATTGGGCATAGTGCATATTGTACATTGTACATATGGTACATAGGGATTCATACGAGTTCACTGAAGATAAACCTATGCTGGTCATTCTAGAGAGGAAAGCTTGTCAAACCAAGGAGCACGATTGTGAGGGCATACGGGAGAAATATGTATGACATTAAGGATCAGGTTGTAAAATTTCTCTATATATTCTTGATAATACATATGGATACTTTTTCTCATTGTGTTGTTTTTTAGATTCATTAAAACAATGACAATTTTTAATCTCCTTTATCATTAAGTTAAACTGGTATTTGAATTATTATATACTACAGGTGCTTTTGATTTTTTCATTTTTGTGATTGTAGGTTCTTCTCAGCATTGAAGGAATTCTTATGGAAAAAAGGCAAGGTCTACATCAAACATCTCGTTGAAAGGTAGGAGCATTCCCTTATCTTTTCTAAGTTTTGATAATCTGAATGCTAATAGTTCAGGGAAAGAGATATTCAGATGGTTGTTTGTTTCTAGTTTTATATTGGGATACTAAGGAGATCGCTGTTGTTTGCAAGAGGGATTTATCCAAAAAAAAAATTGGTGACTCCACCAGGGAACAAGCTTATTTTTCACTTGATTCTTTTTGTTTAGCTCTCTAATTTTTCTAGTTTGACTATGTCTGAGCGTTGTTGAGTTTATGAATTTTTAGATCCTTTGAATTAGAATGCTTTGTGTTTATTTCTTTAAAAGTTTCTCTACCCTGTACGGTTTTCCGTGATAAACAGAGCGCAAACCAGCGCAAGTTTTCAGTTTAATATAGTGTGCATGCGCACTAGTTTTCACTGACAACCTTCGCACCCCATGAGAATTTTTGAAAAAAAAAAGATTTTCTCTCTCAGTGTCTAATGAAAAATTCTCATAAGAGGCCCAACCTGAATTATACCAACTTCAGAGTTTTTTAGAACTTATCAATTACCTTTAGAGTATTTTTGATAGATCATCCTTTTGCAATTTAGGTAGGCTTGCCCTAGTTTGATGAATTTCTCTGTTTGGGAAAATAGATTCACTGCCTAGATCACTATTTTTCTATCATTTCCATCTAGAGGTTACCAAGTGTCTTCTTAGTCCTTCTTGTTTAACTAATTGTTTCTTGCTCATTTTCAAAAAGAAAACTTCTAGATAAGTGAAGTGTGATTTGTCTCAAAAAGTAGTCTTTTATGAAATTGTTTTTGTTTGTTATAGTGAAAAAATGATTTATTTTGCTTTCAGATGAAATAAATCATGAAATTACACTCATAGGTATCATTATTTAGATTATTAGTTAAGATATTTCATTTTTTTTTTAAATTTACATTTTTTAGAGTTTTGTAGTTGTTTTTTATTTTGAAGAATTGAAGATTGTTTTCTCATCAAATTCTATATTTTGGCTTTGAATCAAAAAATATTTTCATTAAAAAGTGGTATTGGTTATGCTTCAAAATTAAATTGATTTCTTGATGAAAAATAATTATTATGGGATTTTTTAGGAAATTTGTACTTCTTTGAGTTCAAAAAATCCTTCTGCTTTCCCTTAAATAGGAATTCATCGAAACAAACAATTTCGTATTCATTTTTGATGCATTTAGAGTAATTTTTTGAGTCGATCATAACATCATTGAGTTTCATTTCCATACCCCTCTGCGTAAAAAACATCCAAATTAATCCAATGCTTAATAAAATTTATCTAGATATTTTATTACATTTTCTAGGGCTCATTCCACCAATCTAGCTCAGGACTAGTGCTTTGGAATAGGGAGTAATTAAATTTTCAAAGAAGATAAAACAAACAAGTAGCATCTTGCAGTATGGAAAAACCCAATTGTTGCAATTTTTCACTGGGAAGCTCTACTTAAAAGTGTCAAACACGAGGTCATGTCAGACCCAATGGAGTAATCGTACCTACTTCATTGGTACAAATAAAATATGTGCACATATTACAAACGGTAAACCTCATATTAACCATTGTCGAGGAGCCTGGGATCACTTGTTATTAAACCCCATATTTACCATGTCGAGGATCTTTCAAGGGGATTGAGCTTTGATACTCTGCCCTTGCGTGTATATCGGGCCACAGACTATTCCCCCGGGTTCAATTGTCTCAGTTGGTAACCTTAGTGGCTATAATCTTTAGGATTTTTCCCAAGGTGATGGTGGAGGGAAGGTCCCACTATACCTGGAGTAGATGTTGACCATAATCACTCGGAATTTCTAGAGGGTAGTCTTCACTTCGATATGGCATAGTGGAGTTACTTGCACTAGATTTTTTCATTAAGCAGGTTGTCAGGGTAACTGTTCCGACCGCTAGTATTCCACATTAATCTCTACGAGGTTGGATTTCATCACCAACTAGTGATTTTATTGTGGAAACATATTGTTTGTGTGTGGATTTCCTCTTATATTTTTTAGTTCATGTTCATTTGTTTGATTACTTTTAGAGGCCTTAGGTGTGATTCTTTTGAAACTTTTTGATTTAGTGTGTTAAATATATTAACCGTGGTTGAATTACCGAGACATTCATGTAGAATGTAGGGGAAACCCCCTGAATATACACCCAGTCAATTGGAAAAAATAAAAATTGGAAGAGTTCAATCATCAGGAACTGGGTCTTCTGAACAAGGAGAATCATCTATCATAATACATCCTATTTTCGAAGTTAATCAACCTTAGATAACTGAAACAGAACAAGATCAACCAGAATTTTTTGAACTAATTTCAGTTGAATATGTCACTGGTGATTTTTCAGATACACAGATCACTGAACCTGAAATATATGAACCTGAGTCTTCTTCCACTTCATCTGAGTCACCTTTGAATGTTATAGCCCCGACTCCTGGCCATCCTCATTCACCTCGAATAAATTTTCTCATCACTGAGGATCTTCCTCCTAGACTTATTAGCATTAAATAAATCTCTAATAAATAAGAAGAAATTGAAATTACCACTTGTCAAGAATCTTTAGGTTTAAGGTATAGTGAACCAATCTACCCTTTGGATTTACCTTTTAGTCCCCTTCAACCAGATCCTTGGTATCTCTCATTCACTGATTTTTTACATTCTTCTGGTTACTAACATCCATGAAACCAAATCCCATTTTACTCTTTACCCAGGTATAGTAACATGGCTTCTGAGAGCATGTCTACTGAGTCATCTATGTTTTCTTCTTCACCAGAAATATTCTTTTATGGTGGTCCTTCCATTCCTGCTGGGTGCCAGTCACTTTTTGGGACTTTTTCAGGAGCATCTCTTTTCTCTGAAACTTATACTATGTTAACTAGAATATTCGAGTCTACCACCTAACCTTTGACTATGGAACATATATATGTGTGTGTGTGTGTGTGTGTTTTCCGGGAATACCCCTCAAGCTAACTCACAAGGTGGCTATATAGCGCCTGGGGGGAAACAACCTCTTCAATGGCAACAACCTCTTCAAGGGAAACAACCTCTTCAAGGGAATCAACCTCTTCAAGGGCAACCTCTTCAAGGGAAGCAACCTCTTCAAGGGAAACAAACTCTTCAAGGGAAACAACATTTTTAGGGAGGAAAACCCTTTACTAGAACCTATCCAACAGTTGTAGGGAAACATATTCCTGATAATTATCAATCTCATGGTCCAATGCCTCAAACTAGTTATGGTAAAACCTATGCATCACAACCCTCAATGGGAACTCCTTATCCATGGATAAACAGTATGTGGAACCCCTTTTTTACTCAATAATATTTGCAACCTACCCTGAAAATGCCTTATAATCAACCTGCTCAACCACTTGGAAAATTTGGTTACATCCAATTCCAACAACTTGTTCAAGGTGCACTTCAAGTTACCCCAAGGGCATCTATGCCAAGTAGTCAGAAAGTTGGTCCGAGTACTCCTAGTACTCCTATCCAATCTATTGTGAAAACATATGTTCAACAATCAAGTACACCTATTCCAGTAGCTCCCCAAGTCTCTATTGCTATGACCCTTCAAATGTAAATTCCAATTGTTACATAGGCTATCCCTTAGACTACTACCCATCAAACCAGACCTACAGTCCAGTTGATTCATCAAGCATCTTTGGGACAACCTAGTACAATAGTTATGAAAAACAAATCAACCTTTTGTAGGTCAATCTATTCAAGGACAACCCTTTGTAGGTCAACATGTTCAGGGAAAACCTTTTACAGGTAAAACTCTTCAGGGACAACCCTTGGTAGGTCAATCTCTTCAAGGTCAGTTTGTTCAAGGCCAACCATTTCAAGGGAAATTGAAATATGGAAAATTGGGACAAAATCCATCTTTCTAGAGCCAACCATACCCTAGTTATACATTTCAAATACCAGCCCAACCCCAATTCAGTATGGCTACCCCTAGATACCTTGGAGGTGTGCCAATTCCAACTGCTCAAGCTATCCCAGGTTTTCCTGAATAACCTCCTCCAGGAACTCGACTCATCCCTTAGGGTTATCAATTCACTCAGCAAGCCCCTAACAGATGGTTACCTTTCATAGAAACTCTAGATTTTCTGTACTTGTCTCGGCTAACAAATGATTATTATCTTTCATTTTGGCTGGCCATGCCTACTAAGTTTCCCAGTGACATTTTGAAGTTTGAAGGAAAACCAGGAGAGGACCCCTTGAACCATGTTATGAATTATCATCTGTGGTGTGCACCCAACTCTTTGATCGATGATTCCATCCGTCTAATAAATTTTCAAAGAACTTTGATCGACTTAGCCACAAAGTAGTACATTGAGTTACCACAAGGCTCTTTCAATAATTTCAATGCCTTAGAAACTAC
Source organism: Pinus albicaulis (assembly GCA_034641835.2). Taxonomy (NCBI): domain Eukaryota; kingdom Viridiplantae; phylum Streptophyta; class Pinopsida; order Pinales; family Pinaceae; genus Pinus; species Pinus albicaulis. Next base: position 1,381,686,675 of record CM076581.1, read on the forward strand.
TTTCCTTACTCATTTTCAATTACCAGTTCATTATGATAATGGCACAGAAATTTTGACTTCACTTAAACAAAGTACATCTAAGTACATTTCAAATCACATCCATGAATGGTGACGTAGATGCCATTTAGTCAAAGTTTTCATCCCGGATCAAATTATGGTTGAATAGTTTATCAAGTAATTACTCCCTAATATTAATGAAGATGTAGCTAAAGGAGGCATTGTAACAGAAGAACAGGTTATCACTCAAGCCTAGTATCTATACCTTGTTTACACATAGTCAGGTACTTTGTATGAAAAAATTCTCAATTTACCTCACCCAGGTCAACTTAGTACAACTCCTTTAGGTTCTCATGCCAAAGACAGTGTAATCAGTACAATTAATACATCAAAGAGTAAAAAGAAACAATCCAAATCTACTACTCCAATCATAACTTTACCTGATTCACCCAAAGGAGACTCTTCTCTAGAAACTTTTGATGAAATCCATGTCATAGACTCATCTACTACCAAAACCAAATATTCCGGAAATAAGAAGAAAGGAAGGGGTAAAAATAAAATAAATAAATTCTCCAAAAGATAAAGCAGAAAAAACTGAACCATTTGACAAAAAAGGAAACCTCGTTATCCTTGTCTTATCTATGATGAGGATCACTACACAAAAGAGGGCTCGCATCGGGCCAAGGTATCTAAATTTTCCAAAGGTTTGCCCATACCCATTGTTCTTAAAGATCCCTTCCCATCACAAGACAATAAAATGATCGGATCTTCATCCAATTCATCGGCGGATATCCTGATGATGTCCCAGGTCATGGTTGCAACACGATCTTAAGATTATGGATCTAAGAGTCTTGTAACTAGAAATGAAACTAAATCATCCAATCAACCTCCGGTATCAAATCATCCTATTTCTGAAACATTACACATCGAGAAACCTAGTCCTGATTTAGTAATTAAACTGCCTACCAAAGGTGTACTTAGAAAATTGGCTTTCAATCCACATGCGAGAGCCACTCAGAACTACAATATTGTTGAATATCTGGCCATGTCACCTTCAGCAATGTCGGCCCTCGAAGTGCTGCAATCTTGTCCAGCTCAGAGGAAGTTACTATTATCATCTATTATAGTTATTTACCCTCAATATTCTAATCTTATCATCTTTGATCTTGAGAACTTTTTACCTAGACTCCTACACCAAATGGATTTTCAAATACATGCTTTAGTCAAATCTAGGCGATTTTTTCACACAGTGATTGATGAGGGAGAATCTACGTGCATTATGTCCTTAGCCTATTTGAAAAATCTTGGTTCTCCACCAATCAATCAGTCACCCATGATTCTGAAAGCCTTTGATGGAAGAGGTTTTTTTCCATTTGGAATACTCCAGGATTTACCCATAGAGGTAGAAGGAAAAACTATTACCCTTGAGGTGGAATTCGTTGATGCCCCTCTTGATTACAACCTTCTGTTAGGTCGAATTTGGTCTTATGCTATGACCACTGTCATTTCATCAATATTTTTATTAATCATGTTTCCTCATAAAGGAAATATTGTTAAAATTGATCAGTTTTCATACTACACTTCTGAACCTACCTCTACGGATAGTATCCAACATGTTGGAAAGACGGTTATCCCTTATGAAGATGTTGGGGTAAGACTATTAAAGGATTTCACTCTTATGGGAACTTTCACTATACCTCCTCCTAACGTGCCTCAAACTATTGCAATTATCGACTTGATTACATCAAGCACAATGATATTTTATGACTTGTGGATTGTGCCTTCAGAATCTGAATTAGACTATTATGGAAATGAAATTCCTTTGAGTCCATATGAATTGGCATATGTAGTGGTGAAATTTCTTTCTGAAATTTCATCAACTGATACTGATTAAGTGAATTTGATCAGTGATGAATATTATTCTCTAACAAGTTCGACCACAACATATTTTTCTGATCCTTTTCAACACACATTTTCGAGTCATGAGAATATTCAAAAAAAAATTGTCATTGGAGGAATTACCTTGGGAAAATCTTCACCATCGATCCTATTTTCTACCAGACCTTGATAGAGTTGAAAATGAATTTCCAATGATCTTTCTAATTGAATATGTTAAGGAACCTCAAAATCCTATGTCGATCCTTCATTCAGATTTTGAGACGAATTTAGGAAACATTTCTGCAACAATTCCAATTGACATATCAATCAAACTAGGAATAACTGAAAACATTCATATAGGTGCTTCATGCTCAATTGATGAAATTAACATATACAAAGTCCTATTTCAGGAATTCCGAGACATTTTTGCCTAGTCTTATGAAGAAATTCCAGGAATTGATCCAAATATTGTGATTCATGAAATTAAGACATACCCGAATGCTAAAACTATTAAAAAAAATATTACGTCCAATACATCCGTGAAAAGCTGATGCTATTAAAGCTGAAGTTGAAAAACTACTTCGTGCAGGATTTATTTATCCTATTCCATTAACAGATTGGGTATCTAACATAGTTCTAGTAACCAAAAAACAAGGAACTATCAAATTATGCGTTGATTATAAGGATACAAAGCTTGTCCCAAAGACAATTATCCCACCCCTTACATCAACCAAATTGTTGATGATTATGTTATAAACGAACTATTTTCATTTATGGATGGATTTTCTAGTTACAATCAAATAAAAATACTCCCTTCCGATCAACCCAAAACAACATTTATCTGTCCATGGGGGACATTTTCATATTGTAAATTACCTTTTGGACTAAAAAAATTTGGCAAAAATTTTCAACGAGCTATGTATTATGCATTTCATGACATCAAACACATTGTGCAACCCTAATTGGATGACTTACCTGCTCATTCTTTACACAGGAAAGATCATCCTACACACTTATGTGCCATTTTTATATGATGTAAGCATTAAAATATTCGTTTGAATCCACACAAATGTGTATTTTGTGTACAATCAATATGATTTCTTGGTTTCATTGTTTCTAAAGAAGGCATTCGTGTCGACCCTTTTAAGGTTGAGGCCATTGTCAATTTACCTCCTCCTTCTACTCTTCTCCAACTCCAAAGTTTGTAAGGGAAATAAAACTTTATACGTCACTTTATCTCTAACTATGCGGAGTTAACTAAAGGTTTCACTCAGTTATTGAAAAGGGATGTTCCTTTTATTTTGGACAAGCTTGTCAATAAATATTTTGATGCACTTAAACATGCGTTGACCCATGCACCATTGTTGCATCCACCTGATTATCACCGAGATTACTTTTGTATTTAGCAGCATTCGATTCCACCATTGGAATGGTTTTAGTTCAAGAGGATGACTCCAACAATGAACATGTGATTTATTAATTAAGTTGGAACCTTACACTGACAGAGATAAAGTATTTTCATGTGGATAGATTTTCCTTGGTAGCCATTTGAGTTGTCCAAAGATTCTGTCACTACATACAGTTACACAAAAAAACCATGATATCTGATTGCAACTCTATGATGTACATTTTTACAAAAAAATTGCTCAAGGGAAAATACTATAAGTGGATAGTTATCCTATAAGAGTTCAATTTGGAATTTGAAAAATCCAAATCCAAGAAATCACTAGTCTTTGCTGAACTTATGTGTGACTTTCCCTACACTGAATCTAAAATTGTGGTTGTTGGAGCCAGGTTCCCTAGCAGCAATTTTGAGATATTTTTGTAATATTTTGTAATATTTAGTTTGTCGCAGGGGCTTTAAGGTAGGTCAAAGCCCCTAATGAATTTTAATGGGTCAAAGGGTATACCTAGGGTCTGCAAACCATAGTTTGTAGACTACATAAAATAATCAAATGAGACAGTGAAGTCTAGACGATCCCCAGCGGAGTCGCCAAATTTTTGGCCAATTGGCACGTGTTGCTTTTGTTTAGCCCGCGCCAATTGCTTTCTGGCGCCAGTTGCAGCCTTACAGTCGCGCCACTCCCGTAAGGTTTTTGAGTTTCCTCAATTTTGAGCTCTCTGGGTTTGGTCAGTGCTTTTCTTCTTGATTTTCTGACTACCTGAGTGTGTTGGAGTCCTGTTTGACTGGGAATTCGCCTCCATCCTTTGGTTGTTTGATTTTATCTATCGGTTTCATGTTTTGAGCCCTAGGGCATCTAGTGGCTTAGTGTATCGAGCCCTCCTTGGGAGTTTTGGTGTTTCGTGTGTCCAGTCGACTTTCTGATTGCTCCTCCGCATCCTCTTAGTAGTTGTTCATTGTTTTGTTGCGATTTTTGAGTGATTGTTCATTCCTTCATTCAAATTTCGTTTGGTCTTGCCTTGGGCCTAGATCACACGGTCCATTGGAGCCTTTGAGTCTTTTCTTGGTTTTGAGAGACTTTGGTCGATTTGGGATCTGATTGCTTGTGTTGTTGAGTGAAATTTGTTTGTTTTTCTCTCTCAATATCGTTTCTCAAGTTGTTCCGTTTGTTTTCAGTTTGTTTAGTGCATATTAGCTATCAAACGTTGAAAATTACAAAAAAAATCTCTTGTGCTTTTGGTTGAATTAGTGCAAATTGTAACCTTTTCGATTTTGCTAGTGATTAGTGATTTGAATGAAAAGTTTTCAATTTCATTAGTTGCATTAGAGATCTCATTGTTTGTCTTCCGATCATTTCGTTTGTGTAAAAGCTCTCAACTCTTCTGTAACTAGTTTTCATCGAACGAAATGTTGGACTGTGGCATGTAGCTTTGCATTTAAGAGTCTTTTAAGACATTACATACGATAGGGCCTGAAAATTGAAACTTAATTGAAGATCAACTTTAAAATCTATCCAATTAACCTAAGGCAACATTGAAATCTAACGAAACATATTTAGAGGTCTAGGCTAGAGACGTGTTCCGGCGTCTTTAAACCTAGCAGTTGTCGTTCGCCTTTTGGCTTTAGACAGCGCTAGTACGGACTTGTGCTCCCCGTACCGTCGCGTATATAAAGGGAGACCCCTCTAGGTTTTCAATCCTTTATCCACGGGAAGCCGAGTCTGCCGCCCTATACCCGTGATACACCGAACACAGCATTCGGGGAGACTACCTGCACGTACGGAAAGTCCTTGGTCGATTTCTGTTTCATTATTGAAACCAAGGTGTATATTGCAATTCACGGATATTTGGTACACCCTTTGTGCCTAGTTTTTCCTGAGCAGTCATTTGGTCTTTTCTGACTCCCTAAACTTGAAAAGACCGTCGAGCGCTTGTCCTTTCACGCTTGTATCAAGTCTAAAAGAGATAGAGTCGTCTTTCTATCGTTTCTCGACTCTTAAAATATGAAACGGTAGAGTTTCTTACTTTTCAATGTGGTAAAAATTAATCACCCATGATTATACGCCCTGTTAGATATTGCTTGTTGACCATTTGATCGTGTGTCTTGACTTTTTTTCGGCCCGTGTGTGGTTTTGAGTTTTGATGGCAACTTTTTTAGAGTTTACCAACCAAGGAATCCCCTCAGAAGGGAATCCTGGTCATTTTCCTCCTTTTGGGAATGTTGGTGCTCCTTACATGGCAACGTTGTCCCTTCCTGGGTTAACTGTTGGGTTGCCTGTTTGGTTGTTCTCAACCTATGTAGTCCCAAATGTCTCCACTACTGTTCAATCAGTTCCTCCGCCAGAACAACATCATGTTGATTCCAAGGTGGACCTCTCCCATTCTTCGCCTGTTTCTGCATCCTCACCTGGTGAAAGCCTGGATTCGAGTAACCAAGTGGTTAAGAAGAAGAAGAAGACAAAGAAGAAGAAGTCTGATAAGTGAGAGGCTAAAAGTGCAGCTACTGTTTCTGAAATATCTCCTCTCGATAAACCTTCCAACCCTCCACGGAAAGTCAAGTTCCCTTGCCTGTTGTGCACGGGAGACCATCTTCTTCGAGACTGCCCTGGCCTTCCCAAGGTGCTCGAAGTATGGTCCAACGACCTCCCACCATTGCCTTTGGCTTCCGGGAGTCAGGTTGGGGGCACATCTTCAGCTGGTGCTGATAAGGTTCCTAAGAAGCAGGGTAAGATCACCAATCCCTGTAAGTTGTGTGAAGGGCACCATGCCATTCACCTTTTTCCTTATATGGTTGAAGCCAAGCAAGTCTTGGACAACCCAACCGGTTCTACACCACGCCTTCCACCTGGTTATAATCAGCTTTCTTTGAGTCCTCCGCCAGCTGATCCTACGATTGGTCAAGGGTCATCCTTGGTCGATCCCACTCCCCCAGAAATTCAAATTCACGAATCCGTCCCTGACCAACCATTGGTCGTAGGATCAGTTGAACTGGCCCCGTCCACAGTGCACCAGGTCTTTTCTGTTGAGAGTGGATCTCACACCCCCCATGTCCTTCTGATTTCTTCAGATTCTTCAGACTGGGATAAAGATTCTCCCATCCCTGTACTTCAAGAAGCTGCTCCTCCGCCTCCCAAGATGGAGGCTACGGAGGATATTCCTCTCACCTTCGAGATGGAGGTCATGGAGGAGGCTTCTGCTTCCGTAACATCAGGGGAAGACCTTCTCAGTTCGATGGTAGCCCCTCCGAGAAGTCTGGTCGCCTCCTTTGATTGGAGTCGATTTGCAGGATTCCGCCTTCCGTCTTACGTGCCTTTCGAGATCACAGTACAGGCTCTTGGTCTGGTCGTACCTAGCACCATTATAGACGAAGGTGCCTCTGTTAGTATTCTATCCTCAACTACCTGGCAAGCTTTCGGTTCGCCACCGCTTGCGCCTGTTACGCAGAATCTGTTGACTTTTAACAGAAGGACGAGTCAACCGTTGGGGATCCTTCCAAGGTTACCAGTTACTTTGGGAGGTAAAACCGTCCATATGGACGTGATGGTTGTTCCAGGCCCCTTGGATTTCAATCTGCTCCTGGGGCGCGATTACACCTATGCCATGGGAGCGCTCGTCTCCTCCCTTTTTCGTGTGGCCTGTTTTCCGCATGAAGGATGGATCGTGACCATTGATCAGCTTTCGTTCTTTGGTCCTAATGTGGCAACTGGTCCGCCATCACCCCCTCCTGGTTTTTATTCACCCGTTGTATCTGCTCCACCGCAGGTCAACTATGTGTCTACCTACCCTGTGCCCGCACTCAGTGAAGACGCCGTCGTGCATAGTGTACTGGGGGCATTGGGTCCTGACTTCCAGGATGTTTTCCTTCCATCGGGAGTGGAACTCTTGGAAGCACCGCCTTCTTGTTCATTTTGATGTAAGTCGGTTAGAGCACGGTTTCCTCCTTGTGTCGAGCTCTTTAAAAAATGAAACCAGGTTCTCGGAGCATAGTTCCTCCACTTGTGTCAAGCTCCTAAAAACAATGAAACAAGCTATTTGAGGATAGTTCTTTTAAGTGTGTCAACCTCGTTAAAATAATGAAACACGAGCATCTTCAATTCGCCTTTTTGTTTTGAACCTTCACTCCATTTTCAATGGACTGAAGCTTGGGGGGCATGCACCTCGAATTGAGACACCATGCTGGGGGGCATGCCCGTCTTTCTCATTTCAAGCATAGTTTGCATATATGTGTGTGTTCATGTGTGTTTTTAAGCTTGCGTAAAAATGAAATGTGTGAGTAGATACATTGTGTGAATACATTTCGCATTGGGTCGTTTGTTATGTAACTGATACATTAGATTACATTTGTATTAGACATTCGCATGACATATAAAAACATCATCACATGTAAAAGATCCATCCAAAATAGTCATATGTATATATATATATGTGTGTGTGTGTGTGTGTGTGTGTGTGTGTGTGTGTGTGTCGAAATGTTTGCACAGTGTGCATCACGAAAGTCAAAATATACATAATCGTCTTAAGTACATCCGGAGACGATACGTCTCTCAAAAAATAGGTGTGGTATAAATCCTAAGAGCTAATCCGCATGGTGCTCATGATAGCATGTGACTGCACGCACTAAGCGTCTCAGGATTCAGTGGATCTGACTTGGAGCTCCCACCGTGTGATGCTGGTATGCCATCGGTACGTCTGCCAGTCGAGCATAGTCCGGGATCCCTCGGGAAATGCCCTCAAGATTCCGGATCAACTCCTCTCCTCTGGTGCCCTCTCCCTGAGGATCAGGGGCGAGTTGAGTCCTCCGTGAGATTGGAGACATCCCAGCTGGTCTCTCAGGTCCCACATCTGCATACATATATAAAATGTGTTAGGACAAATGTGTATTAACAAAAAAAACATAAAACATAAAATCAAAAACATGAGGTCTTACCCAACTCCTCATCCCAGTCATCTCCTTCTAGCAGTGGGAGATCTGGGTCTCCGGTGAAGTTAGTTCCTGCATAGGGCCAGTCTTCCACTACAATCAACTGGCACCGTAACCACCTAAAGAACTCCGGCCTCCAGGACATCTGTTGGCCGCCTCCAGCTCTGGGCATTAATGCTGCCCAGCGAGCCATTCTTGGCTCTCGTGGTATCGGATCTGCTACTGCGGCCCCTTGGCCCTGGAAGATTGGTAAGCGTTCCAGAATGAACGATACCAGGATGGAACCATAACCAAACTGTTTTAGTTTACCCTGTTTGCATTTTGTGAGCTACCTTTTCATATTTATTGTTACTGCTGTTGCCCAGTCGAACGGTAGGGGACTCATGCATTCTGAGGCCAACAGGAGTTGGGCCTTTGTGGCCTCGTGCGGTGCCTGCGACCCTGCAGCCCGCGTGATGGTATGTAGGACAACTCTCAATGCCAGATCAGGGATAGTGTGGATATCCACCTTCTTGCTTCCTGATCCCATTTGTGCTCCTCGACACACTCGTGCCATCACTTCTTCCATCTTCTCCCCAGATGGTCTGCTTCCAGTCAAGACAGGGATCGGACCTCTGCGGGACAATCCGGTGATAAAATAAACATCAGAAACCTCCAGCTCTAATACCTGATCTCGTAACCTGAACACCTGTTCATGTTCATCCCAGATATTGATCAAATACTAGAGGAGCTCGAGCTGATCTCGTAGACAGGGTGTGAGGAAGAACTTTTTCAGCCCACAGTTTCTGAGGGCATTCATGCAAGCCTCGCTTTGGATGGCCTGTTCATCCTCTTCTCCATGCTCTCGTTCTTTCCATTCAATCGCCATTTTTCTTGATTACCTGCATTCATATGGTCATAAGCCCTTAGTTAGATCTCTGATAGGCCTCAAATTCCATGAAATTTGGTTTAAATATCGAATTTTTAGGCGGATTTTTAGGTTCGGCCGCGCCGTTTTGTGAACAGTCGCGCCACGTGGTGTGAGCCCTTTGTATAAAAGAGCCCATTGGCGCGGGTCCGTACCCGATACCCGCGCCACTGAGCGCGGCCCTAAAATTTCAAAAGTGGCCACATAGAACTGATTTTCAAGGGAAAATTATCAAAAAATGGATGAAAATGTAGAGCAAGGGAGCGCCTCTTACCTGTAGCAGACGAGAAGCTAAATGGTCAACTGGATTTGTCGCAATCACCGTCAGAAGTTTCTGCTCCAAATGGATCAGTATTGCTTTTACCAAGGTAAATAGTAAATGTAATTTTATTTTTACCAATTTGACATATTTATAACTTTTTGACATAAAATGAGTTGTAAAAAGTCATTTTTATCGAATATTTTTATATGTTATGTCGAAAATGGATTTTACGCTTGCTTGGTATGTGCAGCAGCAGGTTTTTGCGACTTTAACAATGGAAACGAGTTGTATTTTATACTTTTTCGGACTCGGTAAATACACGAAAAAAGTCACTTTGGAGTCATCTTTCAGCTCTTTTCTGACTCTCTAAACATGAAAAGATTGTCGAGGCCCTTGTCGTTTCGATCTCGTTAAATTGGACACGAATTGACATCTACCCAGTATACGTTTAACCCTTTTTCGGGTTGGGATGGATTGATTACGAAAAAGGAATACCCTAGCCTATCGCGACTAGGAGGTTTTCTTGGATATTGTTTTCTACCTTTTCGGATCTGGGGAACTATTTACGAAAAGGGACCTGTGGAGTTTTCTTTTCCGCTGTCTTTTCAAACTCTCTAAACATGAAAAGACGCCGAGTTCTTCCTTTGTCGGACTCGTTAAACCCTGATGACATTGGATTCCGTCGAAATGACGTTCTCCGAGTTTCTCCTTCCTAGGACTCGTTAAATGCACTAGGATGGATTCGCCCGAAGGGCGGACTTATATCACAAGCATATGCTATCCCCTTTAAGCTTGTTATCAAAAATAATTGGGGTACTCGCCAGAAATGGTGGGGGAAAAATGGAACCATCGTCGTTGTCGTCGGCAGTATGTCGCTCTTGAACATGGAACTTGTCTGCATTCGTGTCGGGTTGGGGACATCTCATCTCGCTGCTTCACTTTGCTTCCATGGGTTTGGGTAATCTCTTTTGACCTCTCATCTGTTCACTGCCTCGTCGCCATGACCTTTGATCTGTTGATGTCAAATACTGCCAAGTCCATTGCCGTGCCGTTTATATGTTCAAGAGAAGTTGGCCTCTGCGAATATCAACCTTCCTCTGTTTCTCATACGATCCTGATTCACAACAAAACATCATGTTTCTCTGTCTCGTGTCGATGATGTGGGAATCATTATGGCCCACCTTCGATCAAGGTCACTTCCTGTCGACTTCAACTCATTATCCAGGAAGTTGGTCTAGGGACTCCTGATGGTACCTTGGAGCCTGCATGCCTCAATGGCAGGTTCGTCGCATTCGACGTGAGGTTTTCATCATTGACCTCCGATCGAGTGATTCTGCGGGTGTTCGACGCCAACTCATTGATTCACACGCCGTAGATTGTACCTGTAGTACCTTGAGGACCATTGTCATTATTGGTGGTTCCTCTCGTGTCTGTTAACAACTTTCATCATTGGCTGGTAATCAGACGATGTTCCTGCATGTTCGACTTCAGCTCACATATTCGCATGCTTGAACTTGTACTTTGTTTGGGTCGAGATGGAGCGCAAGACCCTGGATTGTGTCTGTTGTAATCCAGGCTGCAATTGTGGATTATTATCATTATGTACATGACTCACTGATTGGATGGCTGCGACCATACCTGAGTCTATTTGTTTGATCTTAGTTGGATGGCTGCGCCCATACCCTGGATCCGGATTATAGCATACTCTGTTTCGGATGGCTGCGTCCATACCACATATACATCATGTACTTGAGATATCAATTGTATCTTTCGGCGCAGGTTTTCCGACGGTGGGCCTTCAGTTGAACATGTTCTCGTAAAGCATTTCACCCCTCTCTCTCTCGGGCCTCATACTTTAGGGGGCATCTGTTACACAATAATTTGTCACCGTCCCTACCATTCCCCGTCCCGCACAATGGAGGACCCATTTTGTGACCTGTGAACATTTTCATGCCTTGAAAACATCATCAATGCATTCCTCTAAGCATGAGCTTCAATTGCCCTAAAGACATCTCCTTGCAAAAAATCATAAAAACATCTCCTTTTTCATTGGCGCGAGCAGACAGTTCACCATTCGCGCCAATGGGGAAAATCCTACAAAGAGGCCGCGCCAACTGGCGCTCTGTCCCAGAGCAGTAGTCGCGCCAGCCAATTTAAGGAGTGTTTTTTAAATAAAGATGGTGGAAGTTGTGTTTCAACAAACTCAGAAACCATTGCCTATCTTGAGTTGGGAGGTTTGGCTGCGGGAGTTCTATGGAAGGGAAGTGGTTTTGCCACCTCCCATGGAACCTTCCTTGTTGATAGGGCCAATCCCACAATAATAGGGATCCCAACTCCCTCCTTCCTCATCTATAAAAGCTTGCTCAATTCCATGGCAAGCTAGTCTTGAAGTGCCTAAGCTTTGAATCTCCAAATTCCCAAGAGCCTTTGTGCTGTAAGAGCCCTCTTTCTTCCCTTAAGGCCGACTCAAGTAAGGAGACTATTGTCGAGAGACTCAGGAGAGGTTTTCCCTTTTCCTGGCGAGCTTTGCGAGACGTGAACGACTGGAGACCCATCCGAAGGAGACCACGACGTCAGAACTTTGGTTGTAATCTCTTTCGATCGTTATTTAATGAATGATTATGATTATGGTTCCACTCTGTTTTCGATTATGTTAATATGAGTAATATCCTTTCTGACTGATATTTAGTTGCGTATGCTGGATTTTATGCTTGTATCTGTTTGTTTCTTTCATGTGCAGGTGTCCATCCGTGGAGATCGTGGAGGATCGTGATCTGCCGAGGCTGAGGAACGGGAACGCTCTCTTCTTCAGATCGTAGCATTGGATTCCAGGTAGGCCTCCATCTTTGGTCTTTTCATTTCGTAACTAGGAACTTGCGTCGTAACATTTCGTGATTGTTGCTAGACCCCTGCTAGGCTAGTAGGGATCGCCTCTGTCCGCAGAGGGGATTTACCTCCTCAACATAGACCATAGAGTAGCACAGGCTAAAATAGTATAAATAGATGGATAGATCGAGCCTAAAAGTATGTTTGGGATAATTCTGGATACAAATATTGGATCAATGATACTTGTTGTGGATTTTTCTGGGTAAGGGCTCCTGCCTACTGTGTGCATGGAGACCCTAAGTCCTGTAGTGTATGGACCCCGTTGGATATGTGAACGGGTTGATAAAGATTTTTTAAGTGAAATATGAAGTTTTAATGAATGAGAAGACCCTTTTGCTGATATTGGAATATATCTGTGTTAAATCTGCATACTAAATACTGTTAATTAATTGATGCGTAGGTGGATGTGAAGCATTAGAGATTAATGAATGGATAGACCTAGTTATTTTTTGTTGCCTTTCTTCTATTAACTTATTCTCTTATGGTTTTTGGGCTTCAAAAAAAGGCATTTAGTTAAGTATATGGTTAAGGGTTTTCTGGGTTAGGGCTTCATCGGCACAGGCTTGTTAGACCTGAAGTTGCCCACTTTAATTAACTCTCTCTCTCTCAGGGTGTGGAAACCTAGTTCCAACACCCTCCCATACTACTTCGGGTGAGACCTTGACCTGCACAAGCATGCCATTACCGAAAGGGCCAGTAGTACAGGGGTTTGTTGGTAAACCTTAAATCTGAACCTGGTTCAAGTCCCCTCAAACCAATAAATGGTTCCGTTTTCAGGACCGGGAGCATTTTGAGAGAGAGATTGGGTAATTCCATGAGGTCATTAGAATCCATTAAAGCCTAAACTTGAGGACTAGTTTGAAAATCATATTGAGGAGTTTTCCCTAAAAGAAAACATAAGTAAGAAGCTATCTACCAAAGAGTGGAAGAATAAGTATATTTTTACAAAGATGCATGAGATCTTCTTTGTAACCTTCACACATGAACTGTAGGAGTGGCTAGCGAGGTTAGTGGAATTCCAAACCTATTAGAAAGATGATCAGGTCACGCAATGGACCCTTGAGTTGATCCAGCAGTTGGAGAAGGCTGATAACAAAATCACCCGGACTATAGATCACTAAGTTGATAACATTTTGGGTGGATTTGTAACTGAGTTTGTAGTTGATCATTTTGTGTCCTATTCTGAAGTTGAGTGAAGGTTCTTCAAATGATTTAGGGGTAGTTTCTTACAAAATTTTTCGTTGCTAATTAAGATGTTATTGTGTGAGAAGGGTGTCTTGTGTAGTCACACTGAGTAATGACCTCTGACCAGAGTGGAAGCATGACACGAAACGGTAAATACTACTGAGTTAATGAAGAAGGGGATAGATCAGTATACATTCCTCTAAGGGATCCACCTAATCTAAGCAAAGAAGGGATTGTGCATGTATAAACCAGTCCCCTGGATACGCCACCTTTAAATTTGTGCAAGGGTAATAATCCTCCGACCCCACCCCCACCGCCACTTGCAGACGATATGGCTATGCACATGAAGCTACCCACCTTTAAGGGTGTGGGGGATGAGTATATGGATCGGTTCTGTTTCATGGTAGATTCAGTATGGACCGCGCAGAATGTTAATAATGATGTTGTAAGAAGAGCGCAACTATCAATAGCCTTTGAAGGGCGGGATTTGGATTGGTTCATGGGATACATTGCTCAGCATCTGAATCCTACAGTACAGGAGATTAAGGATGCCCTGAAGCAGCATTTCCGAAAACCTAAGCCTTATTCTCAATACATAGTAGAGTTGAAAGATATTAAGCAGGGACCTACAAAGTTTGTTTGGGAAGCTGACCAATGACTAAAGAAATTCATCAGTGATGGAGGATTTGTCTATGAGGATAAACAACATAAGGAATGGTTTATCACTATGCTACTACCACATCTTCGTGGACCTATGGGTTAGCATAATATTGATTCATAGGAAGAGGCCTTGGAGATTTTCGTGAAGCTAGAAGTTGCGCAAAGGGACGAAGCTCAGTTTGGGGCACTGCAGATCCAGAGCTAGCTAGAAGTGATGCACTTGGAAATTTAGAATTTGCAAAGGGATCAGGGTAAAGAAGCTAGCACAAATGTTTGGTGCATATGTTGTAGGGTATCAGGCCACACTAAGGATCAGTACCCTCTGTTATTAGATTATATGCAGGCTAGGGGACCAAGTCCATTACGACCAAGAGACATTGTTGGACCAAGTACCCCCACACTGTGGTGCGCTGATTTTCGGGTAGTAGGACTGCATGATACAAACCACTACCACGATTACGCACCTATGTCCCATAACTGAAGCAAAAGTGGTGCAGATTATGCTCGTCGGTGGGTCACGATGAGCACAACTGTCGAACATATGACCTAATTATAGATAGGGGGAACCTATACAGGGTGCAGCCTGACCCTTCATAACCAACATCTCTCTACGAGCGAGGAGGATCCCCTGTAAGAGGGCAGGGAGGAGGGAGAGGTGAAGGTGCAGGTCGGGGAAGAGGACAGCTAATTTGCTACAATTGTGGGGATGCTGGACATTATGCAAGAGACTACCCGAACCCTGTGCATCAATACTGCAAGTATTGTAGACATTTTGATCATGTAATTGAAGATTGTCCTGTGTTGATAGCTAAAATGCAAGAAAAACAACAAATGCCAACGCAAAATGTACAATGGGTTAAGGCGGAACTACGCGATGATGGGACCAGTATCAATGTAATTACACGTAGTAGCATTTCCACTGGAGGAGCTGAGGAAAAAATTGTGGCCAAACTGCTAATCGGAATGGCCTGGACCTGCAGAAGGAGAAAGAGACCTTCATCAAGGCTAGAAAGGACTTTACTAGGGATGAAACATCCACATCAAGGAATTTTGTGGATCCAAAGGCTGATGAAGCAGTTAAGCCATTCCTTCAAGCCTTTATGAATTTATTGCGCAATTAGAATGTGGTGGATAATCTCCAAGTATTAATAGACAGTTTCACAGAAAAGGAACCTCCCCGAAGGGAGGCTAAAGATGTGAATAATATTTATAATAAAAAGAAAAGGACTAGTCGGGAGATGCGTATGAATGTACAGATTGGAGAATATGAGATGGACCAAGTCATCTTGGATCTAGGATCTGATGCTAATGTCATGCCCAAAAAAACCTAGAAAAGAATGGGAGAACCCAAATTGGAGTGGTCCACCATTCAATTATGTATGTATAACTAGCAGAAGATCATTCCATTAGACATGATGTCTAAGGTTGTGGTAGACATTGCGGGAATTAAAGTCTATGCATATTTCGAAGTAATCCATATTGTGGATGACGCAGACCCCTACCCTGCGCTCTTAGGACTAGATTAGGCTATTGACATCGGAGGTATCATTAATCTGAAAAGGAGGAGCATGGTTTTCGAGAATGATGGTACGTGGGTAATAGTCCCCCTGGATCCAGCGGAAGGTGAACAATATACAGAACCGGTGCATGAAGAGGAGGATGTTGACCATATTTACAAAATGACTGCCCAGGATGATGATTGGATCAACCCTACAGCTGATGGCATGTTGTGTTGGGAAAAAGACATCTCATGTCTCTCAGACTCAGATGGCGAGATAGAAAACTGGTAGAATTGGTTACATGATGTGTTTGCACTAAGGTGCCTTAAGATCAAGAAGAGCTTCCAATGCATCTCCTCAAAGGTAAGAGAGCTTCCTTAATTTGATGGTTCTAGTAGTGTTAAGGAATTTCTTAAAGCATATGCGCATGACCCTTGCGCGGTGGTGGGAAACCCACAAAGGGGCTTTCCAGGACTTGGAGGAATATCGAAAAATGATGATCCTACTATTCGAACCTCTAGTAAACCCACCCATGGAGCTCGTTTCCGGCTGTGGGGACCCGCGTAAGCACTTTTCTGTGTGGATGGAGGTATGGAATGAAAGGACCTGGAATGAATGGTTCCATATGTTTTTTCACGCCTTATGACCAATCCCCACCACCTAGTATTTAGATGTAGAGCTACACCAGTGCACTCACCATTGGGGAACAATGACAGAGGATTTCATGGTGACATTTGGTTTAGTTGGAGGAACCAAGAAATTGGATGAATCCCTACAAGATATAGATACTCTTATCTTTGATGAGTCTCTACCTCAAAAAGAATGTGTTTTGCCCGCCTAGGATGCGCAGATGTAGGATATTGCTAACTATCGAAATTTGTCATGAGAGGATTATGACAAGGATCCCAGGAATATCACCATCCCAGAGTCCGAAGAAGAGCGCGCATTTTTTGGACCCCTATTGCAGACAATAGATGTTACCAAACCGTTGAAGTTGAAGGAGGCCAACATTGGAACAGAGGAGAAGCCCAAGTTGGCTAAAATTGGGGATTACTGGGATGATGATATAGTTGGAAAGATTGCGGAGCTTCTGACCGAATATCAGGACCTATTCCCCATGAAGTTATCTAAGCTCAAGGGAATTGTAGGAGATTTGGGTGTCATGAAAATCACCTTGAAGCCAAATGCACGACTGTCAAAAAGTGGCCCTATCGGCTGAACCCTAAGTATAAACATAAATTCAAGGAGGAAATAGATAATATGGTGGCCATAGGTATCATTGAGCCAGTAGAACAGTCTGATTGGATAAGACCAATGGTGGTCCAAGAAAATAAAACCAAAGGAGAGATAAGGATTTGCGCAGATCTGCATAAGATAAATGACACCTACATGCATTATCCATTTCCTACGCCATTCTCTGATGAAATCCTAGATAATGTGGGAGGCTAAGAAGCATACTCATTCATTGATGGGTTTTGAGGGTACCATCAGTTCAGAATTTCACATGAAGATCGCAACAAGACAACCTTCGCAACTGAATGGGGCTCCTTCCAGTACACTATCATGTCTTTTGGACTGAAGAATGCTCCTACCATTTTCTCACGCGTAGTTGTAGCAGTATTCAAAGAGTTCATCCATAATTTTTTGGAGGTTTATTTTGATGATTGGAAAATATTCGAATTGGTGAAGAAGCATGTTTCAAAGTTGCGCATGATGTTGGATACCCGCAGGAAACACCAGATATCGATGAACCTCAAGAATTGCATATTCTGCGTACCATTTGGGATTTTGCTGGGACACATCATCTGTTAGCATGGACTGATGGTTGACCTAGCCAAGATCACGATCATCATCAATTTAGCAGTACGTACCATGGAAAATTAGTTGCGCCCCATCTTAAGACACACAGGTTGCTACAGGAAGTTTATTCAAGGGTACACCTTGATCCATGCACCAATGGAGAAGCTGCTAAAGAAGGATGTATCCTTTTTTTGGTATGAGGAATGACATAAGAGTTTTGAGCTGCTGAAGAAAATATGGTCACTGCACATATTCTAATATTTCCAGACTGGGCAATGATCTTTCATGTACATGTGGATGCCTCAGGAATAACTTTGGGAGTTGTCCTAGTGCAGCCAGGAGAAGGAGACATTGATCACCCAATTACTTTTTCTAGCAGGAAACTTTCCTGTTCTGAGTGCAACTATTCTACTACCGAACGAGAAGGACTAGAAATGGTATATTCCCTATAGAAATACAGGCACTATCTATTGGGAGGACACTTTAAAATATTCACTGATCATTCAAATTTAAAATACCTAGACAATAAGCTTGTGTTGGGGGGCGGGGGATTTATCGATGGTTGCTGTTATTTCAAGAGTATAATTTTGAAATTATTGTGAAGCCCAGGAGACTGAACGCAGGACCTGATCACTTGTCTCAGATTGAGAGTCATGAAGAGCCAACTAGTTTGGAATAAGGATTACCCGATGCGCATCTCTTTGTTATCAAGGTGGTTGACGAGCACTTTGCAGACATCATTCATTTTATGACCACGGGGATGGCACCTACAAACTATTCAGTACAATAGAAAAAGGAGTTGGTGGCCCGCACAGCAGATTTCACTCTAATTGTTGGTCAATTATATAATTTGGGATCAGATGAGGTATTCGGAGGTACATATTGGAACAGGAGAGACAAGCTATCTTGGTTGAAGCCCGTGAAGGGGTGGAAGAGGTCACTACATAGGGAAAGCCACTGCGCAGAACGTGTTGAGGGCTAGGTTGTGGTGGCCCACATTGCATAGCTATACACATGCGTACTGTTGAGCTTGTGATGCATGTCAACGAATTGAGAAACCTTTGTGTAGAGATGAAATGGCCCTGCAACTGTAGATGGCTTTTTAGTCGTTCGAAAAATGGGCCATAAATTTTGTAAGACCCATCAACCCCCCGGGAAAGAAGACTGGCACATGTTACATCATTACTGCAACTGATTATGTAACCAGATGGGCAGAAGCAAAGTCTATGAAGGATTATACTGTAGATACCACTGCGCACTTCATCTTTGAGCATATTGTGACTAGGTTTTGGCTGCCTAAAGATATTAATGAGTGATAGAGGTATGCATTTTTTTAATGAAACTATTGAAGCTCTGACAGAATAATTTCAGATACACCATGATAAAAGCACCCCATATCACCCATAAGCTAATGGCGCGGTAGAGGCTTTCAAAAAAATTTTGGAGAATGCGCTAACTAAGGTCTGTAATGTCAATCTAAGGGACTGGGATGTGCACATCCCTTCCGTGCTATGGGCCTATAGGACTCCATGCAAGAAATTGACCGAGAAGACTCCTTTTAGGATGGTCTATGGAAAGGAGACCATCATGCCCATGGAATATATTATCCCCAGCTTGTGCATTGCAACTTTTACAAATATGGCAGAACTTGACATCATGGAGTAACGCTTGGCACATATGGTTGCCTTGGAAGAGGATCGATTCATTTATAACTTTCATCAGCAAGTGTAGAAGGCACAAGAAAAATCTTGGCATGATTGGCACATCCGACAGAAGGTGTTTGAGGAAGAACAATTGATTTTTCTATATGATAGTCAATTTGCATGCCATCCAAGGAAGTTTAGTAAGCACTGGTTGGGTCTGTATATAGTAAAAGAGATTACATATGGGGGTGCAGTGCGATTGGCTGCGTTGTGTGGAGACTACCTTCCCGGGTACATTAATGGAAGTCGTGTGAAACCTTAGAGGGACAACCCAAAGCCTACCAAATGACTATATGGATCGTAGCGGTAGCACGCAAGTAATGTTGAATTTTGCAACAAGAAACAATGAAATTGGCATATGGAAACAACATTCACTACCCATGATCCTTGTGACATTAAGCACCTACACAAGGGTGGGGCCCACACAGAATATTTTTAGGTGCATGTTGAGATTGAAACAAGATGATGAGCTTAGTGGAAAGAAGTCGCCTTCACTAAGTGGGCCTGCGGGCTATTTTTGGCGCACAGTCTATTTTTAGACATGTCGATCATATTCTATGAGTTGCAGGATGCTATTTTTGGGTGGTTGGTCAAGTTGGAAAAATAGATGGACTTCTATTTTTAGACATACTGGGCAGAATATATTTTTAGATTTCCAGTCTAAAAATAGATATGTCAAATATTATTAGCTCTTAATAATATTTGGACTATAAACATTATCTTATTCTCTTGGAGCACTTCAGTTAAGTGCACAGATGTGGCACAGGAGCTGACAGAAGGAATTACACTATTCCTGAGGGTTAAGTGGAGCTATTGCATGGAGACTTAAGTTAGAACTCATGTGACAGAGTTTGGTGGAGTTAGTAGAAGTAGTTAATGGAGTTGTGTTCAGTTTAACTCAGTTAGACACAGTTGAGCTAGTTGTTTCTAGTCTAACTGATTAATACACTAGTGAGAGTGGTGTGAATTAATTATTAATTAATTCACTAATTATAACTCATTAATCAACTGAAGAATACATCAGTTAACTATAGTGCATGTTTCCTTGGTGGCAAGACGTTGTGAAGAGGTAGGTGAAAGAGCAGTGTGACTATCAGTTGTGACTATACTGGTGCATGAGTTTGCACCACACATTGATGGAGATGCCAAGGAGGATTGCGCAGTGAAAGCCAGGTGGATTAAAACTCATTCAGAGCCCATATTCAGTAGGGATTGCGCAGTAGAGGCAGGCTAGCAGGTGGCAGAGATCGGTGCATGGGATTTGCTAGATCAGACCTAATTAGTGTGTAGCAATTGGAGATTGTACTGAGATCTTGTGAGGAGCTTTGTATGATGATTGTTACATGATCTCTATGACATATAATATACAAATAGTTGGGGGTTTTCAGCTTTAAGCTTTCCCATAAATTACTATGTTCATATATGTGAATTTTTATGGTTTTAATGTGTGCATGCAATTGATTCAATTTCTGCAAGTAATGATCAATAGTAGAAGAGATTCTGTATTGTGCATGAAGTCAAATAGTGTGTGATAAAGAGAATCTCGGATGTATAACACATTAGTTATATAATTTCTACAGTGCATGTCTATTTTTATTATCCCTTAATTTAGATGGACCTTAAACTGTAATTTATTCTCAATGTGGACTTGAAATAGTTAACTGAAGTGGAAAAATAATTTAGCTAAGTGAATTTCTAGTTAGAGGTTGGTTGGTGGGACATGTAGAGTGATTCTAGTTGTAACTGAGTGATTCTAGTTGTAACAGATTTGGAAGTGTAGTGGTGCATGAGTTTGTGCAAGTTGTAAATAGTTTAACTCAATTAAGTGAGTTAAACTCGGTTGTGTTAGTTGTAACTGAAGATACAAGTAGTGAGAGATCAAATGAATTGAATATTAATTAATTCACATGCAGTGATCTCACATGCAACTGAATATTTACTATTATTAGTTGCATGCATGTTAGTTCCATTGGAGACCCAATTGAGACAAGGTGAAAGGGAAGTGTAACTATTAGTTGTGATATTAGCAAGATACCTAGGTGTAGTTATAACACCACAGGATGCCCATGATACTCAGCACAATTGAGGAAGGTTGAAGTTCTTTGTGATTAAGGATTTCATTCATCATGAGCTGCATGAGCAAGGTAGGTTTTCTAGAGGCAATAAATTGGCTAAGGAACTTGCCAATTTTTGTATGACAGTGTCAGAAAATTATTTGATGTATTGAGAGCTCTTGTGATTAGAGTTTTGAATGTGATTTTTTCATGATTCCTTGTGGAATATACAATATATGATAGAGTGTTTTTGAGCAGTAAGCTTTCCCGAGAATATCTGGTAGTGTGGTTTTGATCTATTCTTCTTTGCTTCATGTGATTGGAAATTGTGTTGTTTTTAAATTCTGAAAATATTTGTAGAAGAAATTCAGTATTTAAATTTAGTACATTGTTAGATTAAGTGAATCCAAGATATATATGCATGTTGTATAATTTCTACATGGTATCATAGTTGTGTTATAAATTTTCTACATGGTATGAGAGCAGGAACTATTTGGGTGCACGAGTTTGTAGAGAGTATCTAACCATTTTGACACAAAATTTTTGAAAACAAATAGCATATTTTGATTCCTTGCAAAAACATACCCAAATTGAAAAACAAAATTGGTCGAATCAAAGCTCGAATGAGAGCGATATCGTCGATTTAAAATCAACTCTTTTGTTAGAAATTTTTTTGATGGCAGGACAATTACAATGTGCATGAGTTGGAAAAGGAAAGGTGTTCCTTAAACACATAGCCATGGGACAAGCAAAGAAGATTGAGATTCATGTGAAGAATCTCTATATACTTGATGTAGATGCGATTTCTACATAGCTTCCTACCATTTGGAAGTGTGAGAAAGCCATGCAATTGACCCTTGAGAGGGAGATGGATTTGCATGTAGGTGAGAATGAACCTCAAGATGTGGAGAAGCCACATGCGGAGGATCATGGAGTGGGAGAAACCACTCATGTAGAGAAATTTCAAGCCAGATGGGCAGAGGGAGTGCATGCCGATATATCACCAGGTGAGAGGTGGGGAAACATGCATGATTAATCCCAAGAAGAAATTTGGGTAGGATCCTAGAGATTGTGGGTCTCATGGATCAAACCTGGCTATGAGGAGCCCACATAGCAGCAGTAGTAGGATCAGTTAGATTGATGTAGTCAGATGTCGGGAGGACATGAAATCAAAGTTATGTTGTTAGATACTAGAACACAGATCAGAGTTGGCAGCAAGTGCAGAGTGCATGGATGCAAATTTCAATAGTGCAGAGAATGCAGTAGACATGTGCAGTAGGTACCAGCAAGTCAGAAGACTTTGATGACATATGCATCATATTGATTCAGTTGTTTGGAGGCTATTCAATTTTGGAAGTGTTGCATGCAAAGGATGCTTGTGTGATAAACACCAGTGAAGTGTTGGATGCAAGAGATGCATGTGTGAGAAACACTAGAGAATTGTTGCATGCATGAGTTGCATGTCACATGCAAGGGTTGCATATCACATGCATGGATTTGCATGTCGCATGCAAGGACATTCCTTTCTTTTTGAGAGGGAGTGTTGAATTTTCAACAAGAAACAATGAAATTGGCTTCCAGAAACAACATTCAGCACCCATGATCCTAGTGACATTAAGCACCTACACTAGGGTGGGGCCCACACATGCTATTTTTAGGTGCATGTCTATTCTTATTATCCCTTAATTTAGATGCACATTAAACTATTATCTATTCTCAATGTGGAACTTGAAATAGCTAACTGAAGTGGAAAAATTAGATAGCTAAGTAAATTTCAAGTTAGAGGTTGGTTGGTGGGACATGTAGAGTAATTCTAGTTATAACTGAGTGATTCTAGTTGTAACAGAGTTGGAAGTGCAGTGGTGCATGAGTTTGTAAATATTTTAACTCAGTCAAGTGAGTTAAAATTAGTTGTGCTAGTTGTAACTGAAGATACAAGTAGTGAGAGATCAAGTGAATTAAATATTAATTAATTCACATGCAGTGATCTCACATGCAACTGAATATTTACTATTATTATCTGCATGCATGTTAGTTCCACTGGAGAACCTGTTGAGACAAGGTGAAAGGGAAGTGTAACTATCAGTTGTGATATTAGTAGGCAACCCAAGTGTAGTTATAACACCACAAGATTCCCATGATACTCAGCACAGTTGAGGAAGGTTGAAATTATTTGTGATTAAGGATTACATTCATCAGGAACTGCATGAGCAAGGCAGACTGTCTGGAGGGAGTAAATTGGCTAAGGAACTTGCCAATTTTGTAGGACAATGTGAGACAATTAGCTGATGTATTGAGAGCTCTTGTGATTAGAGTGTTGTATGTAATTGTTTCATGATTCCTTGTGGAATATACAATATATAATAGAGGGTTTTTGAGCAGTAAGATTTCCCCAAGAATATCTGGTGCTGTGGTTTTGATTTATTCTTCTTTACTTCATGTGATTGGCAATTGTGTTGTTTTTAAATTCCACAAAATATTTGTAGAAGCGATTCAATATTTAACTTTAGTACATTGTTAGATCAGGTGAATCCAAGATATACATGCATGTTGTATAATTTATACAAGTAATAAGATGCGGGAAGGTGAGACAACGACGCAAGGGTAGTGTGCAGTTAGAAAAACTAGTCGTTGGAATAGCAAAACTGGTTGAAAATGTGATTTTACCGTTGGATGGAGTGGGTATTTGGAAATTAATGCAATGATCTTGGAGGATTATTTTACTATTTTCTTGATGGTAAGTCGCACTTAATGATAATCCTACCGTTCTTACTCATGGTGGCCTATAAAAGAAGGGGCACAGGTCATAATCAGTTCCTTTGCTTTGAAGATCTTGTGCCCTATGTTTTGCTACGAATTATGTGTGTTTTGTTACCATGCCATCTGTATGTCTGGAAAATTTACCCCTTCTGATACTAGCAACTCTGAATTCATATTTCGAGCAAGGATGTCTGCCTCTAACCCTGCCGAGTCGTGCCCATTACGGCCTCCGCTGAGATTGGATTCGAGGATGTGTTTGAAGTAACACCTAATGTCAAAGAGGTCGTTTCCATGACGGCTAAAGGAAAAGGAAAGGGGAAGGAAAAATTCAAGGAACAAGGAAAGTAGAAAGGAAAGGGGAAAGCCATGAAGTGGACTTCGGCAAAGCCGTGCACCTCCCCCAGGATCGTGCATTCCCCTAGGCAGGTGCCTCAAGTGCACTCGCTCAATCCCTCAAAGCGCCCTATGATAGCCCAGGAAGAAGCTCTGTTGGTGGCTCCGCTCTCATGGCTACAAACATGTGTTAAGCTGATAAATCTGATGGTTCACACCCCCAATAATTTCGACGTTGTCCATGAATATCTCCAAATGTCGTTGATCCCACAGGAAGTCCCTTTCATCGGGGACATGTTTGGAAGCATCTCGTTTATAAAATTTTATGACCATGACTTAGCAAGTGAAGACACCTTCCCAGATCTGGCCCCAGAGTTATACCTCGAGCAAGTACTGTATGACGACATGCCGAAAGTGGAACCAATGTGGTGGGCGTGTGAGTTGGAGGCCTCAGGGATTTTGAATTTGTTGCGCATCCCCTACTTCGGGCGATATACTATCACCATCTTGGTCATGTAACAACTTCTTGTGCTAATCCATGATGTATGCTTGTGGATCCAAGGCTGCATCCCAATTGATGTCATGTTGATTCATAGGATCACCAGCCTACTCATGAAGGGGCCCCATCCCATGAAGGGATTGGGGAAGAAATATGAGTAGAAGGTGGTTGATGAAGTTCAGGAATAATACAAGGTGGAGTGCGACAAGCAAGGATTACTGGTAAAGACCATCATTGACCTAGGTGTGTGCATGGGCACTATGTTACTTGCGTGTAAGATGATGTGCAAGTGTAGGGCATCTGTCATTCCTACCTATGTTATCCAGTTGGCAGGATGGTGCGACAAGGGGGTCCGCTACAACTATTCATCGTACCTCTACAAAGAGTTTTTAGACAATGTGTACGAGGCACAAGACCACAGAAAGCCCTTCTGCTACTCCTGGTTATTGTTTTTGATCGCCTTGATCACGTGGGAGACGCCTGATGATGCGATGCTCCCTGAGCTCGAGCCCGATGTATGTGAAGGAGTGCGTTACGCGAACCTGTGGGACTCCAAGGACTTGCAACGCATCAAGGAGAACAAGGTTTCTTGGGTACTATTTGATGGTGCGCTAGCAGTGGCGATACATTCCAGGCTGCACTTGTCGCCTACTCTATATGACAAGTATAATTTCATCGTGAAATTCCATATCACCATGCACAATGTGCAAATTAGGGCATGTAATTTTCCTATATGGTACAACCTCCCGTATATGGTCATGGAGGTAGAGAACGATCAAGTCGTTGAAACATGGCCACCTGCATGGAAACTTGGCTTCAAATCTTCTGTCTGGGTCATAGCGAGCATGTCTAGAAAAGATGTAGTGCCGAAGGATACTGTCTCGCCAAGCACAACGAAGGAAACTGAGGTGCGCTCCACAGAGAAAGAAACTACCAAGGAAACCCCCAAGGATGCCACCAAGGGGGTGAAGCAAGAGCCTCAGCATGATGTTGAGACCGGTGGAGTTGGTGGGGAGGGGACGGATTCCCCGCGCGGAACTAAGCACACCAGTGAGCCTCCCAAATGAAAATGAAAGAAGCGCAAGGGCGACAAGTCTGGGGGAGAAACCAAAGTTCTACTAACTGAGGAGGATCTGGAAAATATTGTAGATTTCGTCGCTACTTCCTCCAAGGATCACTGGAATGCTTTGGAAGATCAACAATATGCCATGGTGGAGGCTTTTCAGCCTAGATTGCAGGTGCTCCAGTTGAAAGCAGATACCCTTCAAGCGAGCATGAACCAGATGAGACTGATCCAAGCGAACCTGTCGACTGTAGCCATTTTCACCACAACAAAGAGCAAGATTTCCCCCCTCCCGAGTGCAACATTGACAATAGAACCACCGTCACTGTGCATGCAAGTCCGTACATGCGCAGAAATTAGCCTTGACATCACCAGAACAATGAGTGGGAAACTACATGCTCTCCACTTGTTCGTCTCCGTCGAGCTCTAGAATAGGGTAGTCTGGGCATAGCAGGAGCTAAGTGAGGCTAAGCAGACAATCTCTGCCAAAACTACCAGATCCGCCCAAGCACAGGCAGCACAGCTCGTGTCGATAGCACAACAAGAAGAGTTAGAGAAACTAATATACCAGTTATGCGGAGACATTCCAGAAGTAATTCCTGCCTCTGCTGTGCCGCAGGCCAATATTGAGGGCTTGTTGGCTGCATTGAAGACATCCTGGACAAAAGTGAAAACTGTCAAAGCTGACTTAGAACAACATATTGTTGTGTTGTAGGCCAAGTTGTAGCTAGAAACCCCTCTAGAGGTGTGAGCCCTACAGGCCACGCTGGTAAAAGAAGCAACAAGGAGTATTTTGGCACATATCGCTAAAGGATCATAGTTATTAGATACTGCTATGGGACTATGGTCCACTATGCATCGCGATCCACTCCTCCAATAGTTCAACTAGGAGCTGCACCAGAAAGAGCAAGATTTTTAACAAATGGAAGCTACCATGCCCACCCTCATTGTAGCCCAGTGCCTAGCACGCCTTCACACCATCCATGATCTAAGGGACAAGATAGAGGAGCTTTGCCACAAGAATAAAGTCCTCAGTAATCATCTGAAACCCTACGCGGATGAAGCACCGAAGCTTTCACAGGACTTAGACACGACAGTCAAGCAATTGAACCAAATGTTGGAAAGTGTCAATGTAGCTACTGAAGGACCGACCTCCCAAAATTTGGTCAAGATCGCGTAGAATGCAGCAGTGCAGAGTGAAGGCTTCCTACCCCCATTTTCCACCGTCATGGATCAGCTCTAAGCCAAGATGAAGACCCCACTGTCGTTGTGACTCGGGATGTTTCACAAAATTGTGTTGGGGGCCTGTTGGAGTTGGGTCCCCTAGCAGCAATTTTGAGATATTTTTGTAATACTTTGTAATAGTTAGTTTGGCGCAAGGGCTTTGGGGTAGGTCAAAGCTTCTAATGAATTGTAATGGGTCAAAGGGTAGACCAAGGGTCCGCAAACCACGGTTTTCGAACCATAGAGTACCGCAGGATAAAACAATATAAATAGATGGATAGATGGAGTCTAAAAGTAATTTTTGGCTAAGTATGGATACGAATATTGGATTGACAATACTTTTTGTGGATTTTTATGGGTAAGGGCTCCTACCGGATGTGTGCGCGGAGACCCTAAGTCCTGCTCTGTGCGGACCAAGCTGGTTGTGTGTGCTGGTTAATAAAGAGTCTTTAAGTGAATTCTGAAGTGTTAATGAATGAGAAGACCCTTTTGTTGATATTGGAATATATCTATGTTATGTTATGAGTTGCACCATTTGTTGATTTCTGAGTTATATCTGCATACTGAATACAGTGAATTAATTGATGTGCACGTGGATGCGAAGCTTTAGATATTAATGAATGCATAGATCTGGTTATGTTTTGTCGCCTTGCTTCTGTTAAATTATTCTCTTATGGTTTCAGGCTTCGAAAAAGGAATTTAGTTAAGTATATCTTTAAGGGTTTTCTAGGTTATGGATTCATTCGCGCAGGCTTGTTAGACCTGAAGGTGCCCACTTTAATTAACTCTCTCTCTCTCAGGGTGCGGAAACCTGATTCCACCACCCTCCCATACTACTTTGGGTGAGACCTTGACCTGCGCAAGTGGGCCATTTCCAAAAGGGCTAGTAGTATAGGGGTTTGTTGGTAAACCTTAAATCTGAACCTGGGTCAAGACCCCTCAAGCCAACAGTGGCAGAAGACCATCTTCCTGATGAATCTCTATTTATGATCAATAGATTGGATCCTTGGTATGGAGATATCATTATATATCTTAAAACCCAAACCTTTCAACTTGAAATTTGACGCTCTGATCGGCGTAGGATTCGAGATCAGTATCAACAATTCAATATTGTTGCTGACACTCTTTACCTTCGTGGTGTTGATTCTATCTTTCAACATTGTTTAATTCATGAAGAAGCCAAAAGAGTTTTAAATGAATGCCATTATGGAGCATGTGGTGGTCATATGTCTAGGTTTCCACAACCTAAAATATATTGTGCATTGGCTATTTTTAGCCATCACTCTTCAAATATTGTATCCTTACAGTTATAAAATTTCACAATAGTCAAATTTTTTATCGAAATATGCGTGCACCTACCGCTCCTCTTCATCCAATCATAGCTATCGGTCATTTGGAAAAATGGGGCGTCAATTTCGTTACATGTAACCCT
Organism: Pinus albicaulis; assembly: GCA_034641835.2. Classification (NCBI taxonomy): domain Eukaryota; kingdom Viridiplantae; phylum Streptophyta; class Pinopsida; order Pinales; family Pinaceae; genus Pinus; species Pinus albicaulis. The sequence continues at coordinate 1,381,715,139 of CM076581.1, forward strand.
CACTCGGTTGGGGGGAATGGTTATATTATTCTCGTTGTATATTATATTACCAAATGGGATGATGCAAAGCCTACATTTAAGGTTGACGATGAAACTACAACTATTTTCATATTCAATCATGTGATTGCTAGGTTCGGTGTCCCTCAAGACATCGTTATGGACCATGGTAGCCACTTTCGAAACATTATTATGACTGAAATTTCCACTCAGCTTGGCCTAAACCATGGTAATTCCACACCTTGTTACCCACAGGCCAATGGCTAAGTTGAGGCTATAAACAAATTTTTAACCAATATGACAGATTGTAGGAAGTCATAAATTGAATTGGCACACCATGATTTTTTCCGCATTGTAGGCATACCATACCTCCACAAAAAATCTACAAGGTTTACTCCTTTTCAACTCATTTACAATTTAAATTTTTTTATACTCATTGAATGTGAAATTATGTCACTCAAACCAGCCATTAAGTTATTACCAGCTACCTCTGAAGAGGAAAAACTCTTCTTCTACTTGGCACAGTTAGATGAGACTCGCCGCACCGCTGCATTAGCTGTTGAAGCTCATAAAAAACGTGTTAAGGCACAATATGATCAACACGTTAACCCTCGTATCTATTAAGAAGGTGATTTAGTCTTAGTATACAATCAAGCTCACGATAAACTATGCGCTGGTAAATTTGAACCAATGTGACATGGTCCTTATATTGTTAAGCATATGCTTTCAAAAGGGGCCTATGAATTAGTTGATTATGATGGTGTCTCTTTGAATAAGTCCATAAATGGTATTTATTTGAAGACATATTATGCATGATTTATCTTGTGGATATATTCATTTTACATTAGTTACGTTTTTAGCAAAAGTGTGCCTTTGATTAGTTATTTTGCTTGGCAAGTTTCTACTAATTTTGTTGTTTATCTTGATTACTGTTGATATTGAAGATGTTGAAATTCCCTCAAACTTACATTGGCTTTGCTGACAACACATGTCGTAGTACACAAAACCTATATTCCACTGCTTGGCTTATCTATTCACCCAATGATGAGTTAGTTTCTATTCATGGGGTCTGCCTCGGTCAAACAACGAACAATATTGTAGAATATAGCGCATTCATTGAGATAATATTTGATTCCATTGAATTTGGCATTCTGAGTTTTATTTTTAGGTTATATTCACAACTCATTGTATTACATTTAAATGGTGTTTATGCAATCAAAAATCCATTATTGTTAAGAATTTTTTTAAGGGTCCGTCTCTTGGAAAGATAGTTTGATTACATTGAATATCATGACATTTCAAGAAATTTAAACATGTTAGTTGATGCATTGGCTAATCAAGTTTTAATAGACATTTTCAATGTTGAATGTACATCAAAAAAATATTCAATCCATATTGAACAAGCTACTCAAAGACCAAAAGTAGTAATCATCATTGAGTCAAAATAGTTGCTTATCATAGTGTGTCAAAAAATATACATCATCTGTGATCATAGATCTCAAACACCTTATGATCTAAACGTACTGATACAAAAAAACAAAAATTCCATCTAAAATGACCATCAACTATCCATGATGATGATCATGATAGCAGAGTGTAGCATGTGCCACTATGTGCAGGTATCTCCTAAATGGACCAAGAACTCCAGTCACATGCCTCTAGTATCTGAGAAGAAAATCATCTATCCCAGTCTTTGGGATATCTATGGTCAACCTCTCTAGGTTGTGTTCCAACTCTATGAGGGCCTCAGATGCATCATTCTATGGTGGATCTACTACTATAGGTTGTGCTTCTCGTCCATTAAAATGACGAAGCACTGTTGGTCGTGCTGGGCCAACATATGCATTAAAAAAAATTTGATTATCAATATTGGATGATAAAAAATCAAATAAAAATTATAAAATATAAAAACTCAAAAGGAGACTTTTTACCTGACGCATCCCACTGTGCTCCAGGTGGGAGTGTTGTGTCGGGGTCACCACTGAAATCAACCCTTGCATAAGGGAAGTCCTCAATCATGAATATCTGGCTTCTCAACCATAAGAAAAACTGAGGTGTATACCAGAAAACAGGACCACCATCGTCGCCATGGTGAGCCATCAACTAAACCCATCAGAACATGTGAGGATATCTTGGTCTCGTAAGATCCACTAACAGCTGTTGATGTACAAGGAGTGGGATTATCTCTAAGGAAAAAGATATGAGAATGGCAGAATAGCCGAAATTCTTCATTTTACCATTCTTTGCTCATGTGAGTTGTCCTTTCATATTGACTAGTACTCCTTCGCACTAGTCGAATATTATTCCCTCAAAACACTCAACAACCATTTTCATCTGTTCTTTGGTAACTACATGAGGATTTGTGTTGGCACATAGTCTAGTGACTGTGAAAGCAATGATTTTTAGGTCAAGTCATTCGATGGTATTTATATCAATTCAACCATCCTTCAATTGTGAATCATGCGTGCAATATGCACCCTATAGGAATCAGTGGGAAATCCTCTTAGTCGGGTGCCAAATAAGGAAATGTCTCTTCCCCTTCAGAGAAAACCGATGAGGAAATAAATATCCTTTGTATCAATCACGAGGTTGTGATCCCCGATGATAAAACGTTGTTCCTGGACATCCCAGGTATTTTTTATCACCCCGTAATTTCTGAAGGATGAAACAAAACCACGGAGGGAAACATCAAACCGCCTTGGAATCTAGGACCTAGCCTTCCTGGACTTAGAGAGGGATATCTCTATTAGATATAGATTTGTTTATAGGGTAATTTTAGGCTAGTTATTAGCGCATAGGGGTTTTTTTAATGATTTGGTTGAGGCAGCAGAAGGGGGCCATTGGGCTATGGAATCAAATAGGTGCAAACAGATTCAAATGGATGAATAACTGGGGTCAGGTGCAACTAGGCAAGCTAGCCATGTCAATGGATCTTTACAGCTTGTGAAATGGAAAAGAGGAGGAGATTAAGGTTCAACGGGAAAGCATAGCAGACCGTCTCTGAATTCTACATTCCGGTCTTAGAGGAAAACATAATGTATTTTTTCAATACTAAGCAAGGTACCCCATGGTAAATCCTACACAAAAATTTCTATCCGCAATAAAGAAAATAAAACAGTATGTAAAACAAAGGAATCACGAATCACAAATTACACGGGAGAAGCACTTCACCACAGATCATAACACAAGAATCTGGAAAACAACATAATCCTTCATTCATCCACAGGAGAGTGCTTACAATATAATGAGTCTATTACAATGGTTTTTCCCCTTCTGGGTCTCCTTCATACTGCTAATGCATGCAATATTTATACAAAACTTAAGTCGGTTAATCTGTCTACTGCAGTGATTACATTCAAGCATAAATTGGACAAGTGGAAACATGCAGGTGGTGATAAGACGAGGTTGGCCTCCAACAGTGGCTTTAGCAGTCCGTTATTAATTGTGCAATGATCAGGATCTGGTTGATGTGATGTCGAAGAGGCGAGGAAAGCTTTGACACCTTGGATATTCATCTTCAGAAAACTGTTGTGGGATTGTTAAATTGATGAGGTGCTTGGATCAATAGTTGTGCTGAGGTGTTCGCTTCCCTTTCTACTCTTGTGGTTACAACATGATCATCTTTGCACAAATGCCTTTTCCCAACTTGACCCTTTCAGTCTATCTCATCACTTCCATGATGTTGTGCATTACTCTGCCCTTTTTCTCCTTATCGGGTTCTACCTGAGTTCTCCTTCCATGTGGAAAAATAACGCACAAACCCATAAGCCCGGATGTGAAGTGGTAATGGTCAAATGAATGTGGTAGTGGTTTGGAGGACAACGGAAACAGCTTTTCGAAGGGGTCTCAGATGGTAAGCTATAATAGAGAGGGGGGGTGCGAAATTGTGAGGGTGTGACACGTGGAGGAGTGGGCGATAATGGATACCTCCCATTTTGGACCCCCTCCCCCATGGTTGAAGACCAAGGTGGGTGTGAAAGATTTAAGGACCGTCGGATGCGAAGGAGGAAAATTGGAGGGCAATTAGAGGTGGAATGACGTGGCACACAGGTGGGACCCAACCCGCAACATTGCAGAGCACAAGTTTTCTTATAAACAGCGGGGAGGTGATTGTTAAAACTGGTGAGGTGTGAAGTATGAAGAGTGGGAGGCGAGGTTGGCCTCCAACAATGGCTTTAGCAGTCCGTTATTAATTGTGCAATGATCAGGATCTGGCTGATGTGATGTCGAAGAGGCGAGGAAAGCTTTGACACCTTGGATATTCATCTTCAGAAAACTGTTGTGGGATTGTTAAATTGATGAGGTGCTTGGATCAATAGCTGTGCTGAGGTGTTCGCTTCCCTTTCTACTCTTATGGTTACAACATGATCATCTTTGCACAAATGCCTTTTCCCTACTTGACCCTTTCAGTCTATCTCATCACTTCTATGATGTTGTGCATTACTCTGCCCTTTTTCTCCTTATCGGGTTCTAACCGAGTTCTCCTTCCATGTGGAAAAATAATGCACAAACCCATAAGCCCTGATGTGAAGTGGTAATGGTCAAATGAATGTGGTAGTGGTTTGGAGGACAATAGAAACAACTTTTCAGAGGGATCTCAAATGGTAAGTTGTAATAGAGAGGGGGGGTGTGAAATTGTGAGGGTGTGACACGTGGAGGAGTGGGCGATAATGGATACCTCCCATTTTGGACCCCCTCCCCCATGTTTGAAGACCGAGGGGGGTGTAAAAGATTTAAGGACCGTCGGATGCGAAGAAGGAAAAGTGGAGGGCAATTAGAGGTGGAATGACGTGGCACACAGGTGGGACCCAACCCGCAACATTGCAGAGCACAAGTTTTCTTATAAACAGTGGGGAGGTGATTGTTAAAAATGGTGAGGTGTGAAGTGCGACGAGTGGGAAGCGATGTGGTAGGGACCGCGCGCAACCCGTAGATCGCAAACTTTAACGCGAGGTGGAGAAGGTAAACTCTAAAACTTGCAAAGTGCGAAGTGCAGGGAGAGGGATATGATGTGGCAAGGGTGGGTCCCACGGATATCAAAAATTGCAAATGTTAGGAGAAAAGGAGGAAAAAAAATAAAACTTGCGATGTGCAAAGTGCGGGGGTTGATTTTCCGATGAAGGTGGGGCTGACGCCTATCGAAAATTGCAAATCTTAAGGTTTTTCTATGAGCGCGGGGAGGTAATAGTTAAACTGTGTGAAGTGCGAAGTGCGTTGTTCGAGAGGTGACATGGCAGGGAAGGTGGGACCCAACTCGCATCGCAAATCACCAAACTTAACATTTATCACACATTGCAATATTTAAGGCTTGTCACACATCACATATTTTAAGGTTTATCGCACATCACAGAGTATTGAGTTGGGAAAATGTAGTAACTGATAAAACCCATGAAGTGAAATGTATGCTGGCGGAAGGCCCGATGTGATAAAGATTTGCGGTGGTAAGGTGTGGTTTATAACATATATATACCATATGACATATATATCAAAACATCCTAATGTGGGGGGAAATCTATAACATTAAGACTTCAAAGTTAAATATAAGTGGGTTTATGAAGGGATAAGTCTAAAAGTTTATGTATGTGGTTCTTAGGGTTTAAATGGGATTCAAAGCTTTGGAGTTCAGAGTTTGGGAAAATGAAAGGTAAGAAGATGGTAGATGGAATGAATGAGGGAAGTAAGGAGTTTTCTCACCATCACACCTTATTAGCAACACTTTCCTCTTTCAACTGAACTAAAGGCAGATAGATTCATTTGATGCTATTGATAGCCAGGATCTTGCTTTATTTTTCTGAAAATAAATGATAGCCATGGAATATTATTTTTAGTAATGGCAAATCTAAGCAATAATCAGTCACCTCGTGATACTATGAAATACAGAAGTCTAACAGCATTAACCAACCAGGTCATTAGCACCACTTGGGCCTTCATTCCTTGTATAGACCAAAATTATTTAACACCTGAATCATTTCTGGGCTATCAATGGCCTCATCATCATGCAATTCATCCTCCTGTTCTCTCCATTCAAGCACGGTTGTTTCAAATTTCCTGCAAACAATCATTTAAAAACATTAGAAAACTTTTGGGAGAATTGAGAGCAATTTTTGTGGAAAGAAAACCATTTTTTGAAAACCCAACGACGCATGTGCAGTTTTCCTTTGTAGGCAATGCATTTTTTTGCACCATCTACATATAAAAACTGCAGCGGCATGATAATTTTTTTGTTAAAAAATCATCGGTGTGCACATGTTCAATCAGGAAAACCTTCGCACCCCCAAGGGTAGTTTCTAAAAATAAATACATGGAACTAAAGCTTCATGAAATGGTTTGTTGGTCCTCTCGGTATCAACTTCAGAAGATCTATGGTAAAAACTCTTTTTTACTGCTCTAGAAATCAAAAGGTAAAAAATGACTTGTTCTTTCCACTTTTAATAGGTTTCTTATGAATAAAATAATATTATTTTATTTATTTTGACCTTTAGAAGTTCAAATTTTAAATATTTTTAACATGATTGAGAACATATTATTATAATTTTTGAGTTTTTTGTGCAAATAACATGTTGTGTTTTAAAACAAATCATTTTGATGACAGAGTAAACTTTGATCACTTTTTTCGGACTCTCAAAATATACAGGAAAGAGAAACCATGGAGTCATCTTTAATCCCTTTTCTAACACTCTTAACATGAAAATATTGTCAAGAAATTGAACTCGTTAAAATAAATGAACAATCATCTACTCAGTATAATTTTACCCCTTTTCCGAACTGAACTAGAATAATTATGAAAAATGTATACGTTGACTAAGCATAGTCAATAGAGTTCTCTCCTACATAATTTTATCCTTTTTCAGGTTTGAGAGACTAAAATTTACAAAAAAGAACACTATGGAGTTTAATTATGCCTTTCTTCTGACTCCCTAAAACTGAAAAACACTGAGTTAATCCTATGTTGGACTCGTTAAAATTAAACAGTGCAGGACTCGTCGATTACAACAGGACCGAACTACTCCTTCTTAGGGTTTGTTAAAATTACTGAGATGGAATCATCTAAAGGATGAGCTTACACAACAAGAAAATGTTATCCTCCTCAAGCTTGAAAAAAAATAAAGAGGTACTTGACAGCAATGGTGGGGGGGAATTGAAAAAAATAATTCACCTTTTATACTTGTTTTAATAGTAGCATGTTACTCTTGAACACAACACTTGTCGTACTTGTGTCTGGGTTGGGTAATACTTTTCTCTTACAATTAATAAAACCTCATTGAAAGTATTCAACTGGTTTTTTGTATTATCTTTAGTTCAAATGACGCCAAGTCATTTATAGTGTTGTTATGTGTTCAAGGGAAAGTTCAACTTCAATTCATTACTCATTGTAAATATTTGTCTCCATTCGCGTTGACCATCCCTGAATTAATCATTGCAAAATATTTCTTCAAAACTTGACATAGTGGTTTTGTGTCGTCGCACCCCTGCGGCGAACCACTTCCTATCGACTTCATCTCATTATCTAGGAAGTTGATCTAGAAATCCTATCAATACCTTGAAATATGCATGCCTTAATGGCAGGTTTCTCACCTTCGACGACAGGTTTTCATCATTGGCCTTTGATCAATTGACTCTATGAGTGTTTGACTATAAATCATTCATTCATATTTCATAGATTGTACTGAGGCACTTTGAGATCCATTACCATTACTAGTGGTTTCTCTCACACTTATTAACGCTTTTTATCATTGACCAGTAATCAAGTGGTTTCTACCATGTTAGACTTCAAAACAATTAATCACATGGATAGCTTTGTACTAGTTCGATAAGAGGAAATCAAGACCCTGGATCTAGTTTCAACCATCCAGGCTATGAGGATTTATGTATTCATGTTTCAATAGACTAATTCATAATAGATTGTTTCTTCCATACTGTGTCTACTATTGATGTAATTCTAGGTCACATTTGTACCAGAAAATATAGTTATTTTTTCTCTAAGTATGGGAATGCCTACCTTAGTGATGATTATATATTTTCATTGAATGTTACTTACAGGTTTTCAACTATTGTCTCTGATCCAATCCTTGAGATGATAAATCACTTCACTCTCTGGAAAAATTTTCTCAGACTTCTCACTTTAGGGGGCAATATGTTACACGTCATTTTGTCACCATGACATTTGACCGTCAATATGGATTTATAACCATCCATATTTATAACCATCCATATTCATACTTCCTTAGAATTCAAAACACTTATATTCCTTAACCTAGTCTTGGGAATTGGGAAAAATCTCTTAAAAACTCTTAAATATTGCATGTGTGATTTTTGCAGTCACTTCCTTCACATGCGCTAATATTCCTAACCTTACCTGCAGACATCTGTGTTCTATTTTCCCATAAAACTTGTGCACCCCATTTAAAAGAAATTAAAAAAAAAAAGTAACTTCTAGAAGCATAGTTGGGTTCATATTATTCCAACTAAAAGTCTCCAGTCACTCCAGTTCGAAATATATCCCTCCAATCATGGAGCTTATCCCCTTGGATCAAGGAACCCTAATCCCTCCATTAGAGGATCTCATCCCTCTATTGGTGGATTGGAAACCTCCTCAAATTATTCTATAAATTGAGCTAAAACTTCAGGGTTAGGGGTACATGGGACATAGTACATATTGTACATTGGACATAGTACAAATTGTACATTGTACATATGGTACATAGGGATTAATAAGAGTTCACTGAAGATAAACCTATGCTGGTCATTCTAGAGAGGAAATATTTTCAAACCAATGAGCACGATTGTGAAGGCATACGGGGGAAATCTGTACGACATCAAGGCTCAAGTTGTAATATTGCTCTTTATATTCTTGATAATACATATGGATACTTTTTCTCATTGTGTTGTTTTTAGCTTCATTAAAACAATGAAAATTATTATTCTCCTTGATCATTAAGTTAAACTTGTATTTGGATTATTATATACTGCAAGTGCTTTTGATTCTTTGCATGTTTTTTATTGCAGGTTCTTCTCAGCATTGAAGGACTTCTTAGGGACAAAAGACAAGGTCTACATAAAACATCTCGTTGAAAGGTAGGAGCATTACCTTCTCTTTTATAATTTTTGATGATATGAATGCTAATAGTTTAGGGAAAGAGATATTCAAATGGTTGTTTGTTTCTAATTGTCTCTTTGGATACTAGGGAGATCTCTCTTGTCCGCGGGAGGGATTTATCCAAAAAACACATCCTTGGCACTACTGATATCAAACAACATACCCATTAACCACTGCATTGTTGTTGCCATTGTATTGCTGCTCATGACACTACCAATTCCACTACTGCATCCATACTAAAACTCCCTCTCAAGTGCTGCTTCTTTCGTTACTGAAATGAATTATCAATCATCCCCATATTTTCCCTGAAGTGAACAAACTTTGTTCCCCCTAGGGAATTGGTGAGAATTTCTGCTACTTGATTTTTTGTGGGAATGTACTATAACTGCACTACTCCTCACTGAACACAATCTCTGATAAAAAATACATCTGAGGTCGATGTGCTTCGACTAATCATGAAAAAAAATATTCTCAAAGAGCTTGATGCAACTCTGATTATCACATAAAATATTGGTAGCTTCCATCTTCCTTCTAAATAAATTCACGAGCAGTTTTCTAAGCCATATGGCCTCACATGAAACTATGATGGATGTCATATATTCTACTTCAGTTGTGCTCAGCGCTACAGAATTATGCTTCTTACTTCACCATGAGGTCATACTTGATCCAGTGTTGAAGCAGTACTCTGTGGTACTTTTATGATCTACCGAAGTTCCCGCCTAATATGCATCTGTGAATCCACAAAGAATTATGTCATCGGCTTGAGTGTATTTGAATCCATATCCGACTTTCCATTGCAAATATTAGAGAACGTGCTTGCCATCTTCCCAGTGCACCCTCTTTGTTTCTACCGTGAACTGACTGAGGGAATTAACAACGTATCAAATGTTTGGTCAGGTGTTGACCAGATACATGAGAGACCCTATGAGCTTCCTATAAAAGGTGGGGTCCACTTATTTATCTTCAGATGCATCAATTTTCTTCCAATTGGTAATCATTGGAGTATCCATGGGTCTATAGTCCTGCATTCTAAATCTCTTTATAATTTCTGTAGCATATCTCATTTTCCCAAGGAAGATTTCTCCCTTCTGCTTTCAAGCTTCAAATCCCAAAAAATAGTGCGTCAACCCAAAATCATTCATGTCAAATTATTCTGCCAGATTCTTCTTGCATTATTTGATGAGCCTAGATGATCCTTTCATAAATATATCATCTACATGAAATACCAAAATCAGAGGCTCATTCTCTACTGTGAGATAGTAGATATTGGGATCAACATCACTCTTGAAAAATCCCATATGTTGCAAGTATCCATCAATTTGACCATACCATGATTTAGGTGCATGTTTGATTCCATACATGGCTTTCTTCATCCTACATATAAGAGTATTCTTCTCATGTGTTTCAAAGCCTTCCGGTTGTTCGATGTAAACCTATTCTTCTATCATCCCATTCAAGAATGAAGTCTTGAAGTCCATCTAGTGAATCTCCCATCCCATATGCGTTGCAAGGGATATAATGGATATGATAGAGGTATATCTGGCTACAGGGGCAAAGGTTTCTTCATAGTCTATCCCTTCCTTCTGAGCATATCCGTTAGCCACAAACCTAGCCTTGTACTTCTCTACGCTACCATCTTCATCATAATTAATCTTGTAGATCCACCTGGAACCTACAACTGATCTTTCTTGTGGTCTTGATACAATTTCCCAAACATCAATGGTCATGATAGAGATGTACTCCCCTACCATAGAATCTACCCATACTTGATGCTAAAAGGCTTCCTGGAAGCCATAGGGCTCAACAACCGGTGCTACCAGTGCTTGGTATCTATCAGGTTTTCTACGTTGCCTTTTCTCAGTTCTAGGAGCCCCAACAAACTCTTTTGTGTCCCTCAGTGTTTGCCATACTTCTCTGTTGATTCTACCATTGGTAGTGGGTGGCTCAATCATCTCTTCTTCCTGATATCCCATCTGCTACGAACTATCTGGATTTTCTTCTCTTGAAGAAATACTAGTACTGGTCACAGTGCTAGATCTTGATGGTTGTCCATTTGTTGGATCTTCGCCTAGTTGCCCCTGGACAAGAGGTTCATCTTCAGACAGTTCTTCGATAGGTATTTCATGAGATTTTCTAAAGGCTCGATCCTCCATGAATTTCACATCCCTCCTTAATACAACTTTCCTATTACCCGAAATGTCGATTCTATATGCCTTGGATGTCTCACTATATCCTACGAGATACCCTTTCTCAACAGTCTGATCTAGTTTGCTTTGTTTCTCATCTAGAACATGGCAGTACGCCACACTCCTAAAAATCCTTAGGTGTCTTACCTCCGACTTCATCCCTGTGAAGAGACTCTCGTGCATTGTCTTTCCCAATGCTCATTTAGGGGTCATGTTCTGAATTTATATAGTTGTGTTTCTTGCATCTACCGATAGAAATATAGGTAGATCCTGGTCATACAACATTGCCTTTGTTGCCCCAACAATAGTCCTTTTCTTCCGTTTTGCAACTCCATTATGATCCAGATTGTAAGGAGCAGTCCATTCTATTATGATGCCTTCCCTTGCACAAAAATCTATGAATTCCTTATCAGTATATTCACCACCGTTATCTGAGCACAATATTTTAATTTTCTTCCCTGTCAGATTTTCTACCTGAGCTTTAAATTCTCTAAACCTTTCAAAGACCTCATGCTTGCTCTTTAGGAATTAAATCCAAGTTTTCCTAGAATGGTAATCTATGAAAGTGAAAAGATATTCACTTCCACCAAGAGCTCTAATGGACATTAGTCCACAGATATCTGAGTGTATTAGTCCCAATACACATTTTCCCCTATTTTTTCTCCTTGAATAAGCTACCTTAGCATATTTTCCTAGAATGCACCCTTTTCATACGCCATCATGTTTGGTACTAAGAACTGGAACTCCCATAATTGTTTCTTTGAGCATTCTAAGAGCTCCATGGTGTAGATACCCCATTCATTTGTGCCATAGTTCATTCAGATTTGACTCACCACCTAGATTGATGCCTATCAGTGCCATTGGAGACTCGAGCTGTAACTTGTATAGTGTATTGCTTCGAGTCCCAATTTGAGAATTCTTCTTCCATCTTGGATTTTTGACATAGACCTTTATTTCTATAAAGTATATGTCGTATCCCTTGTCCTACAATTGATACACTAAAAGTAAATTCATTCCCATACCTGACACATGCAACACATTAGTGTCTCAGAGACTCTCTCGTGCTTTTGTTTGAAATGCTACAGTCCCTTTTCCTGCAGGGGTACACTTTGTCTTGTTTCCCATAGTAATTTGGAAATCCATTCATTCTTATTGATAGCTAGAGAAATGATCTCTTTCTCTAGTCATATGAGCTGAAGCTGCACTATCAATATACCATTCATCTGATGATGCAGTGCTCGATAAAATTGCACATTCTTTTTCCACCCTAGAGGTCAACTCTGACAGAACTCAATCTTCCATATTCTCCTTTATTTTCCCTTCTCCGGCAGATTCTGAAGAAGGAATGTGTAGGCCCTTTTAGGAATATGATTTGCTACCAAGGCAATACCACAAGTTCCCTTTGGCATAGACCCTCTTGCTTTCTTGCTTAAACCATCTCTGATACCATGAGAAAACTTCAACTTGAAATCCTACTGCATTTTCTGATATTATTTCTTCTACTTATTGTTAAGAAATAAGTTCTTCGGAAAAATCTCTTCAATAAATATCGAAATAAATTCAAATGTATACTTCAAAATTACGAAGAAAGTAAACAAGGAAATACTAGCACAAGAATGACACATGTTTTGGAAAATTGTCCCCGGGAAAACCCAATTGGGAAAAATCGGTGCAGTAGATGAGGGTTTCTATTATTTTTCAGAAAAATATTCTTGTAAAATTTACAATTAGCAATAACAAAGAGAAATTATCTATGATAACACTGGAGAAATTCCTCACAGTTTTTCTGATGAGAAATGACCCTGAAATTATTCTCCTGGGCCTTCTACGCCACCCCTATGGTAGCTCTACCTGAGGACTGCGCAGATCTACATCACCTCTATGTTGTCTTCTACGTTTTCTATTCTAGCCACTACGATGTCCCTTCCTGCCACTGTGTCACATGTTCCTGTACCCCAGATTGATGTTGAACCCTCTTTGTCTCTCCTCCACCTGCAACTCTCCTTCTAGATTGATTTTATCTTGCATAACCTTAACCACTGAGAAAATCAATTTTACTTGGGAAACTGAGTATCTGCACTGGTGTGTTTTCCAAATGACCCTCAAGTCTTCCTTTATTGTCTTCTCGTTGAGATAGGAATGGTCAAGATTATATCTTTAACATATAATATCATAACTTGACTTGATCCACGTTCTCTAGAAGATTCATACTCCGTTTTATTAATACCTTTTAATATTTTAATTTCCCTAAGTTTAGACTTGGGTCTCCATTACAATAATCAATTATTTCAATAAAACATATTCCAAGTGGAATTTCCAAAAACTATTTTTGGGTCCTTTGGAATACATGTGTCTAAGCATCTCCACAAAGTTTAAGACTTATAGCACTTCCGATGATATCGAAAATGAACACAGTGTGATATCTAAGGTTGAGACATAGGTGTAGTGCGAGATCTGAAGTTGAGACAAAGAAAAAATTGTTGGATGGTTGTGGCTCTCTTGGAAAACTTGTCGCAGTGAACCTTGTGGATCACTGTGAAAGGGTTGGCTTGGTATTTTGTGGTTGGTTTGGTTAGTTGACTTTTATGTATCTCTGTAGTGTACCTAGAGGGGATAATATAGGGTACAGAGGGAGGTACCCAAGGGAATAATATGATGTAATAATATATAGATCTGACAAGAAAATGTATAAAAATGGAAAATATGCCCAAGAAATAACACCATAGAAGATAAAAATTCAGATCTTCATTAATATCAAAACCCTTAAGGTAGGGCAACACCATACATTCACTCCTTAAGGAAGGAGATCACTCTACAAGCCATATGCTTGCCCATACAATAATCCTTGACATCTCTCAATGGAAAGTCTCTAGCCTCTATATAGGTTTCATACATGCAATACCATGGGTCTCTCAATACCATACATCCAATACAATGGGCATATCACTTTATTCCCTAGCTACATGTGGTCCCTTACATAATGTGGGTTAACCACTTTATTTATTAACTATGGCCCATTTATTTATCATTCTTATATTATTACATCATATTATTCCCTTGGGTACCTCCCTCTGTACCCTATATTATCCCCTCTAGGTACACTACAATCTCTTGTTTCATTTATTCTCTAAGGAAAATGTTGGATGGGTTTTTCCCCATGGTGAAAAATCTGAGGTAACCTCTAACCACTTTAGGATTGGAAGCTAGCCCTTATTCTCTAAGGAAAGGTTGGATGGGTTTTTCCCCATGGTGAAAACTCTGAGGTAACCTCTAACCACTTTAGGATTAGAAGCTAGCCCTTATTCTCTAAGGAAAAGGTTGGATTGGTTTTCCCTCATGGTGAAACTCCGAGTTAACCTCTAACCACTTTAGGATTGGAAGCTAGACCTTCCAAGTAGAAAGGGCTCTTGTATGACTCGGTCCTAGCCAAGGACCGACTGGTTACTTGTTGGGCACAATGGCTAGATCATCAGTAGATGAAGGTTTTTAAAAAGGGTGGTAGAGCTAAGCACAACTTCCATTGGGCATGCATTCACAAAGGGATATCAAATCGAAGTCTTTAGAACTAGTTGATGAAGAATTCATCTGAGAGGCAAGATAACTAGCTAGTTACTAAACCTATAATATTTAAAGTATGAACAGTTGAAAAATGAAATAGATAAACTAAAATAGAACATCAATAGGATGAATTCAGTGATAATTTAAGACATGTGTCAATATTTTAAATTGGGAGGTACAAAGCACCATATGCATATGAATTCCAAACCTTATTTACTATTTCAAATATAGAAGACATACATCAACGATAAACAAAGAAGGAAATACAAATGAAATACAAAACATTGAATGTAGTAGCCAAGCTGCACATGAATCTCTGAGAAAACCGAACAAGTAATTTTTTCTGAAAAACACTTTATTGATATCTCTTAAAGAGTAAAAAATGCAGCATTTTTTATTTTTGAATGTCTAATTACCCTCAACTATCTGCTGAGTATGTGCCTTGAAATTTGGAAGCAATCTTCAACTGTCTATTTGGAACCACTAATTGAATCCCTAAAACATTTGATCTAGAGTTGACCTGCCACATGTCTAAAATGATTTAAGTCTACCAATTATATGCCTAAAATTCAGGGATATGTGATCCACTTTTTGATCTAATTCCTTAAAATTATTAAATAATCCCTCGAGTGTTGTAGATGTGGATATGTTTTTCAAATCTTCACATAATCCTCAACTTATTGAAAACATTTCTGTGTGTTCATTAAAACATTGGCTTGAAATGTGGAATATTATCGTTCCATGAATCCTTGAAAACATGGATTTGATTGCTAAATTATTTTTCATCGATCTTATCCCATCACATAAGTGAATGCTTTGTCTCCAAGGCAAGTCAATTCATATGACTATTATGTCAAAATATCATGACATATCTATTTAAAACATGAAAACAATTGATATGATTGCAATATACAGGTTTCATACCTATGATATAGACTACTCGAGCCTACATATTAACATACCCATCTTTCTCATGCCATAAAAAAATTTCTATCAAATGATCATCAAGACTAATTGGGAAGATTGAGATCGTAGCTCCAAGGGGTTGTTCTTGTAAAATTAATATGATGTGATCTCTTAGTTACAATTCATTAAACTCTGGATTACATATATACTTCAAGATTTCAATTATGAATCCCTAACTGAATATAACTGATCTAACTAAACTGCCTAACAGTACATAATCTCGCAATATTACAAAATCCCCCCACTTAATGCGAAGGGACATCTAACATACCAAGTAATGATCTAAATTTTTCGAACTTTTAACGTCCTAATGCTTTGGTAAAAATATCTGCAGTCTGTTTTGAAGTTGGACAAGCTGTCAGATGAATTATTTTGGCCTTTACATGATGTCGAATCAAATGATACTTGGTGTTGATATGTTTGGTTCTATCATGAAACTTTGGATTCTTGGCCAACTGAATTGCAGAAGAGTTGTCGAAAAATAGAGGAGTTGAAGCTTTTTTTTTTCTCCTGCAAATATTTGAATATTTTCCAAAGCCAAACGATTTCCTAAATGGCTTGAGTTGCTACAACATATTCAGATTCGGTGGTAGAATCAACAGGAACATATTTCTTGCACGATCTCCAAATTATGGTTGTTGATCCAAGATTCACCAAATAACCAGAAGTTGAGACTCCATTTTCTTTATCCCCATCAAAATCAAAATCGGAATAAACAGCAAGATGGAAGTCTAAAAATTTGGAATATTTGATGTTGTAAGTTTAATTTCCTTTTAAATATTTCAAAACTCTTTTTTTTGCTACCCAATGCCCCTATAAGGATGATGCATAAACTCGGAAATTATTCTGATAACAAAGTTTATATCACGACGAGTAATAGACAAATAAATAAAACTTACAACAAGTTGCATATACTTTGTTGGATCTTTAAATGGTTTTCTTTCTTCGGAAGTGAGTTTCAAATTAAGATCCATTAGTGTAGCAACAGGATTACAATCCGTCATACTATATATGTTCAATAACTTACCAACATATTTCTTCTGAAAGATGAAAATATTTTGTCGTTTTTTATGAACTTCAATTCCAAGATAATAATGAAGTAAACCTAAATCTTTCATATCAAAAAAAAATTTCAATTCCTTCTTTATAGATGATATATATTCGTCATTGTTTCCTGTGATCATCAAATCATCAACATATACAACTAGATATACAACAGATCTTCCAACTTTCTTAACGAAAAGAGTTGCATCATCCAAGTAAAAATTTTTAAAGTTTAATTAATTGGAAGGACAAGATGGAGGTGGTACTCGAAGACAATGGCTTGAAGGAATTCATTTAAAGAGATGTTGCAGATGTTTCCAATCTTGATGCATGGCAAAAGAAAGTGGCAAAGGCGAGGAAGGGAGTACGAGACCACATTGTCTCAAGCCTCCATGGGAAAGCCACACCATATGCTATGTGGAAGGCTTTGACAGATCTATTCCAAAGCAGTAACGACCATAGGAAGTTGGAGCTCAAAGATAAACTCAAGAAGATCAAGATTGAAAAGGGCGACACCATTCCAAAGTATCTCACCAAATTTGTCCAATGTCGGGATGAAATGGGGAGTGTGAGAATAATAGTTGCTGATGATGATTTGGTGAGTTTGGCTCTCCTAGTAATTCCTAAGAGTTGGCAAAATTATGAAGACTCTCTCAACGGACAGGAAAAATTTCTGAATTGGGAATGACTGCGGTCGGGTCTGGTGCAGGAGGAGTTCAGGCGAAACACCAGAGATGGCTCTTCATCAAATCATGATGATGAAGAGGATTGTGCTTTGGCTGCCAAGGTGAAGAAGGGGAAGGGGAAGAATTTCAATTATAAATTTGAGTCTAAAGGCAAGAAATAGGAGATGTCCAAGGTGAAGTGTGTTCACTGTCACGAACATGGGCATTTTGCTACTAACTGTCCAAAAAATAAGAAGAATAAGAAGGTTGCTAGAGCTGCAGCTGGTGAGGCCCTTTATTTCGCAATTTGAGCTTAACTTCTCCTTAATTGCATGCATGGTGTCAAGTGCACTAGGATCGGTGTGGTATTTGGATAGTGGTGCTTCCTTTCAAATGATGGGAGACAAGGAGCTTTTCAGTGACTTGGAGGAGAAATATCTCCAGATGCATATTGAGATGGGTGACAACGGACGATACAGTGCTACCGAGATTGGTACCATTACCTTTCAGAGGGATTCAGGTAAACCATTTCAATTAAAAGATGTGATGCATGTACCAGGTCTAAAGAAAAATTTGGTCTCAGTCGCAATGTTGGAGGACAGAGGCTATGAAGTTGTTTTTAGTCATGGAAAATATTTCCTGCGATATTAAACAATGGTTCAAGCCAAGAGGATAGGGATTCAAATTAAGAATCTCTACAATCTAGAGGTAGATGGTTGTGCTACTATGGCGGGCAAGGTAGAGAAAATGGTGAGTTGGGATGAGGGTGAATTATGGCACAGGAAATTGGGCCATCTTCATCATGGACCCTTAAATGTCATGCAACAAATATCTACTGGACTTCCAATGGGAACACTTGTTCAGTTAGACCAGCGCAAGGGTTGCACCATGGGGAAGTATGTAAAGTCCACCTTTCATGATAAGGAGAACCGTGCCTCGGGGATCCTTGAGAGAGTTCACACAGATGTGTGTGGGCCATTCTTGGTTTCTTCAACAACAAAACATAAGTACTATGTAATATTTTTTGATGAATTTTCTCGTAAATGCTGGATCTTCTTCATTGAGAAGAAAGATCAAACATTCTCTAAATTCTATGATTTTAAGGCATTGGTGGAGAAAGAGTCGGGGAAGAAAGTGAAGGCTCTTAGGAGCGATAATGGTGGAGAATACATCTCTAACAAATTCAAGAACTTCTATAGAAAAGAAGTAATTTGAAGAGAACTCATAGCGCCTCATAACCTATAGCAAAATGGGGTCACGGAGAGGAAGAATAGAACAATCGTGGGTGCAAAATGAGAAATGTTGCATGATCAGGGCCTACCAATGAATTTGTGGGTTGAAGCATGCAACACTATGATTTATGTGCAAAACCATTGTCCTTATAGACTACTTGGCATGAGTACACCTGAAGAAGCTTTCACTGGTAAGAAACCAGATGTTTCACACTTTAAGATTTTTGGCCCATCTGTTTATGTGCATGTGACCAAGGACGCTAGGAAGAAGCTGGAGTCGACTGCTGAAGTTGGGATTTTTGTGGGGTATGTTGTACCTTAAGAGACAATCCCTTCGCTGTGATAAGGAATCAGTGCTTAAGAAATTTATGTGATTATGTCACGAATATATATATATATATATATATATATATATATATATATATATATGTCTCTATTTTATTAACCCTCAAGTATGATTAAACCCTTAAATGTCAAATATGATGAATGCCTCACGATGCTACCATCTATTAATGTTGAATGAAGTGACTAGAAGAATATGAAAGAACAAGTCCAAACTGATATGCTTTTTTATACAGAAAATATCATTTCCAACCCTAGAAGAAATATATGAAAGAAATAGTTAAAACAAAGGAGCGCCAATTAAGGTTTTTAACTCTTATATACATAAATAAAAAGAGACCTGTTGCTCATAACTTTGTTTTATTCATAGATAGAAAACACATAATGTTTACTTGAATACATTTCAACATAAACATAATGCTAGAAACTTGCTTACTCATTCATTAATCTTTAAATATCTTAATATAAAAATAATTGTCTGAAGGTCCAAAACTCAGAACCTTTCCTTCCCTTGAAAATTACATTAAATACATTAAAAATCAGTTTGGAGCTGCTGTAACCAATCCTAACTACCAAAACTTCTTTAAGACTTTGAAGGTTGTCTATTACATGCCTTGAAAATGTCTTGTTACAATTACATTGTCTTCAGAAAATAACATAAAATAAATATCCTAATCTATAGGAATTGTTGATGATGTCGCTTCTTTTCCTTGGTCAACTGATTTATCTTTCTTTGTTGCTGATCCTTTTGTTAGGTTTATTGTCCAAGCTCTACACTTTTTCCATATTTCTACCTTCATCCTAGATGAATGTGTCAGATTGTGATATTCCAATCTGAATGCAGTAATTTGATCATAAGAAGGCCTTTCTGTGAAAAGAGTCTTTACCATCCACAAGAGTTGAAAATGTCTCTGCAAGAAGTTGACCATTGTCTCTCCTTTAAGCACCTGAGTCTTTTCATGCCTGCTATCAACTTTTCTTTTTGTCATCACTAGGAAGTTATCATAAGAGCTCCATGGAAAAATATTTCCTTCAACTCCCCAACATGATGGCAAGCCTACTCTTTTCATTTTATCAAAATACTTATCAAACTGACATACTTCTTCCTTGATTTCCATTAGTTTCTTTTCTGTATCCTTTCTGAGATCATTTATGACAATCGTTTTATTAATTTATACTGCATACAACATTTTTTCCTGCATATCATTCTCCTCTAATTCTTGATCTGATTTAGATTAATAAAATCAATAAATCTTTTGGACCAAATGGCTCTATTAATTCATTTTTGCTTATCAGATATGATTGGTTCTTCACATTCTAAAATAAGGCTTTTCTCTTTTGCAATTATCATCAGGAAACACCAATTAGATTTCATTTCTGAGATGATATCAGTCCAAATAATATCTTTAGCTTGTATCAGTGAGAGATTTCTTTTCAGTCTTTCTTTGAGATTTTTAATCTCAGCTTCATCATTTCGGAAATCCATTTTTTACTTATCAGCTTCATTTTCTATGACTTTCATCAATTTTGTTGCAGTCTCCAGATCTGTTTGAGCCTTATTTCGATCTCTTTCAGCCATCTGCAACTCAGTATTTAATTGAACAATTTGTGCTTGAGGGTCTCATCACCTGTAGGAAAAACAAAAGTACAATTATTATTATCAATATGATTTTGTAATGAAATTGTAGTCTGCTTTATTTTGGAGAGTTCTTCATCTTTCTGCATGAGTTGCTGCAACATTTTTTCCTTTTCCTTCTCTACCTTTGCAACTTCTGTGGCCATTGAATGTTCTCCAGTAGGTAACTTTAACTTCTTCCTTAATGTGGATATTTCTACCTCAGCACTTTGCATGAATTTTTGCACAATAGTCTTATCACTGGGATCTACTCCAATTTTTATAATAATTTTCTTCAATTCCTCATTCTGAATTGTTAAGGCTCTTGAGTTAGCCTTCTCTAACTTCAACTATTTAATTACTTTACCCAACATATTCTCTGCCTTTATTGCCATTGAATTAGTCTTTGTGAGGTCATTTACAATCAATTGACATGTTTGCATATGCAAATTCATTCTATCCATCAGTGGAATTTTCTTTACATCCACAGTCACATTAATAGTGTTGAAATTGCTGGAAGAACCAATTGACATATCTGTAGGATGTGAGAGGGAAATTCTAAATTGATCTTTCTCAAGATCCATTACAGTTAATAATATTGTTTGCTCAGCAGTAACTTGATGTTCATCTTGAGCCTCCATGTTGGCCTTCATCCTCTGATTTCTTTCTTCAATTTATGAAAACGACTGTTTGATCAAGGGCACCTGTTCATGAGAAGCTTCATGATTCCTGGGTGAAGCAGAAGCATTTTGCTCTTCTCCAAAATGTAAATAAAAACCAGGTGTATTAGATGTAGGCTCTTCAGTAAGTTTTTTTTCTCTTCTTGGCTCCCTGCACTTCATCATCTAGATCAATAACTACTTCCTTGGTTCTTTTAGTTGTTTTCTCTGCTATGATGGGAGTTTGAATGTTTGCATCTACTGAACTCATCACACCTTTACATGCTATATTCTCTTGTTCTGCCCTACTTTCATGAATGAAAGCAGAGTACCCATTCTCAATTCTTCTATTTGAAATAACACTATATGGGTCATAAGACCAACTTTCTCCTAGTAGCATATGCATGTCATCTAACATTTTTGTCACTTCATCAAATGCCTGCCTCATATTTACTATGAAAGGGCCTACAACCATGGGTAATTTATACATGTGTCATTTCTTTATAGGCACGAAATGAAACTGATCAACATTTAGACTCTGTCTAATGAACTCTAAAGCAAAAATCCTCATTGAGACAAAATTTGGAAGTATGTAAGGCTCAACACTTGCTCCATATAGCCTTATTTCATAATATTCCTCAAAAACAAACCAATCTCCATATTTAAAATTGTTTCCTAAATGCAGAAACTCCTTAGCTTTAGGTAAGAAACAGGGATGAGGACTTCCATTCAATATTTTGTATGCAGTTGGCATGTAATAGCTAGAAAAATCAAACAACCCATCCTCATTTGCTCCCTTCTAACTACATCTATCCAGAATATCACTGATTGCCTTCTTTTATTTACATCCATAATATTTAGACCTAAATGCATGAATTCTTCCACATTCTGATATAAGAACAAATATACAATCAATGAAGGAAATTTAAAATAACCTGTTAATGAAAGGCTCATCAGCTGTGAATTGACTGCTTCTTGCCAATATGATGGAATATCCAGCACCATTCCTGGCTTCATCATCATGGAAAACATCCCTAGGACCAATTTATCCACTGTATTATCATCATCTTTACCCAAATTTTTTTCAATATTACTCAATGTTGGACTTGCCTCAGCATCAAAAACCCCCATAGCAAACTCTTTGCAATCTGGCTGAAACTGCTTCATGTCAGGCTTCAAATAAAACATGAACTGTTTGAATTCTTCTCCTGCAAGATTATCATAATATTGTACCAGTGAATCGTTAGAAAATTGGATGGATGACTATGACTCAAGATAGCAAAGGGCTTGGTGGATTAATAGGGTAGACACCTGCAAAACGTTCTCTCCTTGGGAATTCATGACAAAACACTTCCCTGGATACATGATGGATACCAACCAATAGATAAATTCATGGAAAAGATGAGTTTTTGGAATGCATGCAAACAAAACTCCAGACTTGACCATGGAAAAATGCATAGGGGAAGCATTCTCATTCAAGATAACTTGTTGGTAGAAAGGGAGGTGAATTATTGAACAGAGGGTATCTTGAATATCCCTCTTAGTATTCATGAGAGGGATATGGCTAGTTGAACCTGATAAGGATGACCGTTTATCCATGGTTGAAAATTTACGTGAAAATAGTTTACAGGGTGGTCAAATTTGCAGGTGGAGGAAAGCTAAAACATGGTGCAGCGCAGCAAATCACAAGTAATTTAAAAAACGGATAAAAATTTTCTTTAAGTAGGTGGCGCATGTTTTAAATTTAATGCTGACAAGACACACCAACAAGTTGTTAACTCTGCTCGACGTGGAAGACAGTTGTGACCAACTCAGCGTCTTACGTCACTGCGGGGGCTCTCGGGGTATGGAGGAAATATTTGGCTGGTGCTCCCACACTCAATCTCTATCATTCATCTCTGATATCCCCACAGTCAACCCAATCAATTGCGGAGGCACTCATCATGGTATTCGGTGTGCTAGTTGTGCCCGCGGGTTGGGCCTTTTGATAAGGACTTCAATTATCAACACTTTCTGCCAATCAAACCAATCAATGTTTAACATTAAATACCGAACCCACAACTATAAATTTTAAATTTTTAAACTTTAACTTAAATTTTGATGAACATACATATTTTTTCATGCTAAAGTATAATATTTTAATACTTTAACATATTTTCCAACAATTTCTTATTTTTATATTTTCAAATATTTGAAAAAATAAAAGGATATGCATATGATCCACAACAGGGTACACAGAAACACCCCTTAATTATCGTGTGCATTTTCCAAACAACAGAATGAATGTTGTGCGACAGGATATAAAATTTGATGAGGGGAAAGCCAAGCGGTTGTAGCTTGAGAGGGAGCTGGACTTGCATGCAGAGGAGGAACTGTTAGTTCCCAAAGATGAGTCTCTAGATGTGGATCAGCCACAGGAGGAGGTTTATGGAGTGGAGGAAGCCACTCATGCAAAGCCATCCATAAAAAATGGCAGAAAGCGCACCATGGAAGCTAATAGGCTAAGACTTGAAGCTACAGAGAATGTAGGAGCCCCTACTTCACAGTGCAAATAGAGACAGTCTCTTGACCGATTTACTGGATACATGGCTCTCATGAGGAAATGTATTGTGACTGAACCATATTCCTTTCAGGAAGCAGTGCAACAAACTACTTGGTTTGATGCAATGGTGGAGGAGTATGACTCCATTGTCAAAAAAAATGCTTGGGGAATTGTTCCAAGACCAGTTAATAAATCAGTGTTAGGTTCGAGATGGATCTACAAGGTAAATAAAGTTGTTTATGGGAATGTGGAGAAATACAAGGCTAGATTTGTGGCCCGGGGCTTCTCACAGACCGAGGGGATAGATTATGATGAGACCTTTGCACCTGTCATAAGGTACTCTTCCATAAGGACCATCCTTGCACTCTATGTGCAGATGGGCTGGCACATTCATCAGATGGATGTGAAAACTATGTTTCTCAATGGGATTTTCTAGAAACATGTGTGCATAGAGCATCCTAAAGGTTTTGAGATCTTCAACATTGAGCCACAGGTGTGCTGACTCAAAAGAGCGTTGTATGGGCTGAAGAAAGCACCCTGTTCTTGATACACTCTGACTATTTCACCGGACTGGGCTTCAACAAAAGTGAAGCAGATGCAAACCTGTACCAAATTGTGGTGGAGGGTAAGCTTTTAATCATTGTTCTTTATGTTGATGATTTAATATTGACTGGTGATGAGCAGCTGATACACTAATGCAAGGAGGATCTTGCAAGGGAGTTTGAAATGAAGGATATGGACCTCCTTCATTATTTCCTTGGATTGGAAATATTGCAGCAAGATGGTGAACATTTTGTGTCTCAAGGAAAGTATGCAAAGGAGATACTGGGGAAGTTTAACATGGAGGGCTGCAAACCCATGGATACTCCTCTTCCAGGAAACTGGAGGAAAGAGGATGCTAATTCTGGAGAGGTAGTGGATGCTACTATCTATCGACATTTAGTGGGTTCGTTGATGTATCTAGTGAGCACGAGACCGAACATTTTATATGCGGTTAACTAGATGATTCAAGCTATGGTTAAGCCTACCAAGCTCTTTTGGAAGGCGGGGAAGCATGTCCTGAGATACCTGAGGGGCATACCAGAGTATGGTTTATGGTGAAAATAGATGAATGGAGTGAATCTGCATGGATTCACGGATGCAGATTGGGATGGAATTCCAACGGACAAAAAGATGACATCAAGGGGGATCTTTAGCGTTGGATCTACAAATGTTTCTTGGTATAGCAGGAAGCAGAGATACGTGGTACTAATTTCAGCGGAAGAAGAATACATGGAAACGAGTTAAGCTACATGTGGGGCTCTATGGATGAGAAAGATCTTGGTTGGTTTGTTTGGTTCTCATATGGATCCAACCATGATTCATTGTGATAATTAGAGTTGCATTGAACTCTTGATTAATCCTATGTTTCATGATAGATCCAAGCATATAGATATCTGGTACCATCATCTCAGAGATTGTGCGCATAGGAGAATTATGTTGCTTCAGTACATTCCCATGGAAAATCATGATGTAGATATTCTGACGAAGACACTTACCAGGAGAAAATTTGAATACGATAGAGATCGGGGTGAAGGATAATCCCTTTCTTGTTAAGAGGGAGTGTTGAGATTCAACAAGAAATTTGATCCTAGTGAAAATTAAGCACCTACACTAGGTGGGGCCTCAGGATATTTTTGGGTGTATGTTTATTTATAGATGTATCTGCATATCTATTTATAGAATGCATGTTTATTTATATAGGCATGTCTATCTTTATTATCCCTTAGTATTGATGGAAATTAAATTGTAGTCTATTCTCAATGTGGACTTGCAAATAGTTAACTCAAGTGGAAAATCAGTTAGCTAAGTGAATTTTGAGTTAAGAGGTTGGTTGGTGGGACATGCAAGTTGAATTTATTTGTAACTGAGTGATTCGAGTTGTAACAGAGTTGGAAGTTCAGTGGTGCATGAGTTGTGCAAGTTTTAAGTATTTTAACTTAGTTAAGTGATTTAAACTCAGTTGTGCTAGTTTTAAATAAAGATACACTAGTGAGAGATCAAGTGAATTAATTATTAATTAATTCAAAATTAGTGGTCTCACATGCAACTTAATATTTACAATTATTAACTACATGCATTTCAGATCCAGTGGAGACCTAGTTGAGTTCTAGGTGAAAGGGAAGTAAACTATGAGTTGTGACATTATTCGCTTGCAAACAAGCAAGCACACACACATTCTATGTGCCCATGAGGATTGTGCAGTAAAGGCAGGAAAGAAGGCATCATTTCAGGTATTTCTTTCAACAGTGATTGTGTAGTGGGGGTAGGTTGTCTGGAGACAGTAAATTGAGCAAGTGATTTGCCAATTTTTGTATGACAGTGTGAGACAATTAGCTGATGTATTGAGAGCTCTTTTGATTGGATTTTTGTATGTGATTGTTTCATGATCCATGTTATAACATAAAAAAGAATATAGTGGGGTTTTAGCTGTAAGCTTTCCCCAGGAAATTATCTGTGTTGTGTGTGATTGATCTTTCTTCATGATATTGTAATTGGCGATTGTGTTTTTAATTCCGAAAATATTTGTAGAAGAGATTTAGTATTTAACATTAGCATATTTTTAGATTAGGTGAATCCAATATATACATGCATAAGCCCCAAGGGTTAGCTCAAGTGGTAGTGAGCCAATACGTGGGCCTCTCCGTTGAGAGAGGTCACGGGTTCGATCCTTGAGTCCTTTGGGGTCAGGCGCCGAAAGTCCACCGAACGGTTTACCGCATGTACCATCCAGAAATTCTGGGGAAGTATGCTCGGGTTTGCCGTGAGCTTTCTCCTCGTGAAAAAAAATATATACATGCATATTGGATAATTTATACATGGTATCAGAGCACAGGAAATTGCAGAAGTGAAGCAGGAGCTGAGCTTGTTGGTGGATAGAATTTGAATTTGCAGAAATACTTTTTAGTGCTACAGCTGATTCAAGATCGAAATGGCTTTCAATGGCTTGAGGTTAGAGTATGAACTTGAGGGAAGCTCAAACTACATTACTTGGAAGGACAAGACGGAGGTGGCACTCGAAGACAATGGCTTGAAGGAATTCATTGAAAAAAAATGTTCTTAAGCCAGATGTTGTAGATGCTGCCAATCTTGATGCATGGCAAAAGAAAGTGGCAAAGGCAAGGAGGATCCTGTTGGAGGGAGTATGAGATCACATTGTCTCAAGACTCCATGGGAAAGCCACACCATATGCTATGTGTAAGGCTTTGACGGATCTATTCCAAAGCAGTAGCAACCATAGGAAATTGGCGCTCAAAGATAAACTCAGGAAGATCAAGATGGAAAAGGGTGACACAATTCCAAATTATCTCACAAAGTTTGTCCAATGTCAGGATGAACTGGGGAGTGTGGGAATAACAGTCATTGATGATGATTTGGTGATTTTGGCTCTCCTAGGACTTCCTAAGAGTTGGCACAGTTATGAAGACTTTGTCAACAGACGGGAAAAATTGTTGAATTGGGAACGACTGTGGTCAGATCTGGTGCAGGAGGAGTTCAGGCGGAACACCAGAGATGGCTCTTCATCAAAGCATGATGATGAAGAGGATTGTGCTTTGGCTTCCAAGGCAAAGAAGGGGAAGGGGAATAATTTCCATTATAAATCTGAGTCTAAAGGAAAGAAGCATGACATGTCAAAGGTGAAGTGTTTTCACTGTCACAAACATGGGCATTTTAACTGTCCACAAAAGAAGAAGAACAAGAAGGCTGCTCGAGCTACAACTAGTGAAGCCCTTGCCTCACAATTTGAGCTTGAGTTCTCATTGATTGCATGCATGGTGTCAAGTGCATTGGGATTGGTGTGGTATTTGGATAGTGGCGCTTCCTTTCACATGACGGGAGATAAGGAACTTTTCAGTGACTTGGAGGAGAAATATCTCCAGATCCATATTGAGATGGGAAACGATGGATGGTACAGTGCTACCAAGATTCATACCATTACCTTTCAGAGGGATTTAGGTAAACCATTTCAATTAAAATATGTGATGAATGTACCCGATCTGAAGAAAAATTTGGTCTCAGTCGCAATGTTGGAGGAGAGAGGCTATGATGTTGTTTTTAAGGATACAAAATCTTTCCTGTGAAATACAACAACGGGTAAAGCCAAGAGGATAGGGATTCGAGTTAATAATCTCTACAATCTGGAGGTAGATGGTTGCACTCCTATGGTGGGCAAGGCAGAGAAAATGGTGAGCCAGGATGAGGGCAAGTTATGGCATAGGCGATTGGGCCATCTTCATCATGGACCCTTGAAAGTCATGCAACAAATATCTACTGGACTTCCAATGGGAACACTTTCTCAGTTAGATCAGTGCAATATTTGCACCATGGGGAAGTATGTAAAGTGCACCTTTCAGGAGAAGGAGAACCGCGCTTCGGGTATCCTTGAGAGAGTTCACACAGATGTGTGTGGGCCATTCTCGGTTGCTTAAACATCAAAGCATAAGTACTATGTAATATTTGTTGATGACTTTTATCGTAAATTTTGGACTTATTCATGCATAAGAAAGATCAAACATTCTCTAAGTTCTGTGACTTTAAGGCATTGGTGGCGAAAGACACAGGGAAGAAAGTGAAGGCTCTTAGGAGAAATAATGGTGGAGAAAACATCTCTAAAAAATTCAAGAAATTTTGTAGCAAAGAAATAATTCGAAGAGAACTCATAGCGCCTCATAACCCATAGCAGAATGGGGTTGCAGAGAGGAAGAACAGAATGATCATGGGTGCAGCACAAGCGATGTTGCACGATCAGGGCCTATCAATGCATTTGTGGACTGAAGCATGCAACAATGTCATTTATGTGAAAAAATGTTGTCCTCATAGAGTACTTGGCATGAGTACACCTGAAGAAGCTTTCACTAGTAAGAAACCTAATGTTTCACACTTTAAGATTTTTGGCTCATCTGTTTATGTGCATCTGACCAAGGACGTCAGGAAGAAGCTAGAGCCGACTACTGAAGTTTGGATTTTTTTGGGGTACACAGAAACACCCCATGATTATCGTGTGTATTTTCCAAACAACAGAATGAATTTTTTGCATCGGGATATAAAATTTGATGAGGGGAAATCATTACAGTTGTCGCTTGAGAGGGAGCTTGACTTGCATGCGGAGGAGGAACTATTGGCTCCCAAAGATGAGTCTATAGATGTGGATCAGCCAGAGGAGGAGGTTGATGGAGTGGAGGAAGCCACTCATGCAGAGCCATCCATCATAAATGGTAGAAATTGTACCACGAAAGCTGATAGGCTGAGACTTGATGCTACAGAGAATGTAGGAGCCCCTACTTCACAGCGCAAATAGAGACAGTTTCTTGACTGATTTACTGGATACATGGCTCTCATGAGAAAATATATTATGACCGAACAATCTTTCTTTCAGGAATAAGTGCAGCAGCCTACTTGGGTTGATGCAATGGTGGAGGAGTATGACTCCATTGTTAAAAACAGTGCTTGGTAAATTGTTCCAAGATCAGTTAATAAATCAGTGGTAGGTTCGATATGGATCTACAAGGTAAATCAAGTTACTGAAGGGAGTGTGGAGAAATAAAAGGCAAGATTTTTGGCTTGAGGCTTATCACAGATCGAGGGGATAGATTATGATGAGACCTTTGCACCTGTCACAAGGTGCTCTTCCATAACGACCATCCTTACACTCTAAGCGCAGATGGGCTAGTGCATTCATCAGATGGATGTGAAAACTACGTTTTTCAATGGTATTTTTGAGGAATAGGTGTACATAGAGTAGCCTAAAGGTTTTGAGATCTTCAACATTGATTTTCATGTGTGACGACTCAAAAGAGAATTGTATGGGCTGAAGCAAGCACCTCGCGCTTGGTACACTCGGATAGACAGCTATTTCACCGGACTTTGCTTCACCAAAAGTGAAAAAAATTCAAACCTATACCAAATTGTGGTGGATGTGATCCATATTTATGTAGGAACTCAATAAAATAAAGAAATAGAAATAAAAATAGAGATGCAGTGGAAATAATGCTTCATTTCATTAATAGAAAATAACAGAAATACGCTTACAGACATAATGGAAACAAAATAGCTAAAGCGTCGATAGCTTATCTCTGAGAAGAGTTGTGGCGGCTACATGCCTCTGAACTGTGTTACAATGAGGCTTGA
This sequence comes from Pinus albicaulis, assembly GCA_034641835.2. Taxonomy (NCBI): domain Eukaryota; kingdom Viridiplantae; phylum Streptophyta; class Pinopsida; order Pinales; family Pinaceae; genus Pinus; species Pinus albicaulis. The sequence continues at coordinate 1,381,745,210 of CM076581.1, forward strand.
AGGCCTATTTATTTTTGATAAATAATGAAAAACCCTAAACATCCAAAAACCAAACCGTAGGAGATGAAGCGCCAAAACTATGGGCCCCGTTTGGGTGAATTGGTGTTTCAACTTCTCGAGGACGTAACTTTGGCATACGATCTCCATTTGACACACATCATACCTTGTTAGAAAGATCTATCAGAGGATTACAACTTTTTGTGTGAGAAACATGGGTCCATGGGTCCATGGACCCATTTTGCTCCTGGTTTTCCCAAAAAATGTTGTTTAGGGCCTCAAAAAGGCTCTGGAAGTTCAGGACCTGAAAAAATGCTAAAAGTAGTAAGTTGTGCTGAAAATTAAAAACTGAAAGAACCGATGGTGGGGGTTCAAATGGAATAGGTGGGTGGCCACCAATATCCACGTGGCTCATCAGGGCCTCCAAATGGCTCTGAAATTTTAGGAACCAACAACCTGTTAAAAATAGTAAGTTGTGGTGATAGTGAAAAACTAAAAGAACTGATGGTGCGGGTCCAAATGGAATAGGTGGGTGGCCACCAATATCCACTTGGATCATTCCTCCCTCCTTAGGAAGAAATGGTCCCCATTGTGCTAAGTTCCTCTGCTGAACTTGGTATTGGATTTATCTAGCATGTCGTGGACGTGTTGGCGGATGTGCTAGCGAACATGTTGGATGCGTTAAATAAATTTGGTTTCCTCATATATTACATGAGTGGATTTTTTCTGTGTAATTTCATGAGTTATTACAATATCAGGCGGTGGTGCACCAGGGGTCAGATCAATAGAGTGCTTGTCCGGACAGTGTAGAGGAACCTCTATGGGTGAGGAGAAAATGTCTTCATATTCCTCCATGCCTTTGTCCATATGCTGTTGATGTGCAGGGGAGCCCTATTTTGAGCCTGTGGCCACAATATTCTTCTTTCCTTGTGGGCGAATGGTAGTGCAAATAAATTTCCTTGTTTGAGAAACAATCTTACTGCGTTGTTTTGCAGTAGTCAAAGAGATGGTAGGAGGTGGTACTACCTCCGGTATCTTGTACAAGTTATTTCCCAAAGTAATAATGACAGCATGAGGCCTAGATTCATACACAGTATGTCACCTCCACAAGTATGGTTGGCCCAACAATACATCAACTACATCAAGAGGAACAACATCACACAATACCTCATCCATGAATGACTTGATACTGTACGGAAGGCGACACTGGTGGTGGACGCAAAGATCTCTCCCTGGTGAAGCCACTCGATGGTATACAGTTGTGGCTGTGCTATGTTCAGTAGGTCATGCTGCTTCACGACCTCTGCTGAAATGAGGTTCTTTTGGCTTTCGCTATCAACAAGAAATTACAATGGAGAAACCTTCACCCACATTTGCGAATGGAAGAGGTGCTCCCCCTCCTCTGGATCCTCGGGATCTTCCCTCTAGAGCTTGGCGGTGGCAACAATGGCACTGGGATCCGCATCAATGATCTGCTTCACTTTTTCATTGCCTTTGTCTGGTTCTGACTCAGGATTAGAACATGCATCTGATTCGGGTGCCTTTAGTTCGGCCACCAACGACTGTTTGGCCCGACACTCGTTTGTGCTGTGAGTGGGGCTCTTATGAAATTCATACCACTTCCTCGTGTCCTTATTTTGATTTGTGGTGTTGTTCTGAGTCATCCCGCTTCGGCCTTGCCCCTTGTTCTATGGTTCGAGGGCGCCTTTCCTTGGCTTCAGATTAGTGGATCCAAAGTCTCGTTTCTTCTCCTTAAATTTCTGCTTGATCTTGGCGGCATAGCGATATGCCATTCCAAGCGATGTAATGTCGAGGAAATCCATTTCCTCCTAAATGTATTTGTGCAAATAGCTATGGTACTTGAGCACAAAATGTCTCTCTGAATATTTAATACCCAACTTTGTGCGTAGGGTATGGAACAAATTCTTCAGTTTGTGCACATCTTGATCCCTTTGCTGCCACAGCATGGTCCATTGGATGTACTTGCCCTCATAGTTCCCCACAAGGTAATATTTTTCCTTGATGTTGTCTCAGAATGAATTCCAAGTGGGTGCAGCCGAGAACAGAGAGGGTTCCCCCTCGTCCTTTTTCTCACAGTACGTTTCCCACCAATCCTTGACACGGGGGTGGCTTTGAGAAGTGAAAAAATAATCTTTTCTCGGTCGGAGAAATCATGGACTGAGAAATACCCTTCCAGCAAATTCAACCATCTATCAACGACGTCTGCATCTATCTAGCTTTCAAATACAGGAATTTCAAATTTTATCTATACCGTGAAGGGAGTGGCACCTCCAGAGTGGTTGTTGGATGCAGATGCACTGTAGGTTGGTAGCCGTTGAAGGATCTGTGCAAAGTTATCCATCATCGCGTTCCTTTGTTTCTCAAGGGCCTCATCGAGCAATATTTTGATAGGATCTCCTGCTCCCTCATCTTTCTTTTCTTCCACCATGGGAGGTCATCGGGGTTCGCGAGGCTGATCTTGCAAGGGTTCAACCAAATCGAGCCCTAACTCCTTATACCCTGACCGCGTTGGGGACATGCAAAGAAAAACATAGAAAGAGAAAATTTCTTTGATACCACTGATCCAGATTTATGCAGGAACACAATAAAATACAAAAATAGACATAAACATAGAGATGCAGTGGAAATAATGCTTCATTTCATTAATATCAAATAACAGAAATATGCTTACAAACATAATGGAAATTAAATAGCTAGGGCGATGGTAACTTATCTCTGAGAAGAGATGTGGTGGCTACATGCCTCTAAATTGTGTTACAATGAGTCTCGAAAGCCTATTTATTGTTGAGAAATAATGCAAAACCCTAAACATCCAAAAACCTAACCGTAGGACATGAAACGCCAAAACTACGGGCCCCATTTGGGTAAATTGGCGTTTCAACTTCCCGGGGACGTAACTTTGGTATACGATCTTCGTTTGACGTACATCATACCTTGTTAGAAATGTCCGAGGAGTACAAATTTTGGTGTAAGCAACATCAGTCCATGGACCCATGTTGCTCCTAGTTTTCCCAAAAAACATTGTTCAGGGCCTCAAAAGAGCTCCAGAAGTTCAGGACCCAAAAAAATGCTAAAAATAGTAAGTTGTGCCAAAACTGAAAAACTAAAAGAACCGATGGTGGTGGTTAAAATGGAATAGGTGGGTGGCCACCAATATCCACGTGGCTTATCAGGGCCTCTAAACGGCTCCGAAAGTTTAGGAATCGACAACCTGCTAAAAATAGTAATTTGTGCTAAAAGTGAAAAAATGAAAGAACTAATGGTGCGAGTCCAAATGGAATAGGTGGTTGGCCACCAATATCCACCTGGATCAGGAGGGTAAGCTTTTAATCAGTATTCTTTATGTTGATTATTTAATAATGATTGGTGATGAGTAGCTGATACACTCATGCAAGGAGGATCTTGCAAGGGAGTTCAAAATGAAGGAAATGGGCCTCCTTCATTATTTCCTTGGATTGGAAATATGGCAACAAGATGGTGGAATTTTTGTGTCTCGAGTCAATTATGCAAAGGAGATACTAGATAATTTTAACATGGAGGGCTGCAAACCCATGGATACTCCCCTTCCAGGAAACTGGAGGAAATAGGATACTAATTCTGGAGAGGTAGTGGATGCTACTGTTTATCGACGGTTAGTGGGTTCACTAATGTATCTAGTGAACACGAGACCGAACATTTTCTATGCAGTTAACCAACTGAGTCAAGCTATGGTTATGCCTACCAAGCTCTTTTGGAAGGCGGGGAAGCATGTCCTGAGATACCTAAGGGGCACATCAGAGTATGGTTTATGGTACACACAGATGGATGGAGTGAAGTTTCATGGCTTCACGGATGCAGATTGGGCTAGAAGTCCAACAGACAGAAAGAGCACATCAAGGAGCATCTTTAGCATAGGATCTACAAATGTTTCTTGGTATAGCAAGAAGCAGAGATCCGTGGAACTCATTTCAGCGGAAGCAGAATACATGGAAACGAGTGAAGTTGCATGTGAGGCTATATGGATGAGAAAAATATTGGTTGGTTTGTTTGGTTCTCATATGGATACGACTGTGATTTATTGTGATAGTCAAATTTGCATTAAAATCTCGATTAATCATATGTTTCATGATAGATCCAAGCATATAGATATCTGGTACCAGCATCTCAGAGATTATGTGCATAGGAGAATTATGTTGCTTCAGTACATTCCCACGGGAGATCAAGATGCATATATTCTGACAAAGGCACTCACCAGGAGAAAATTCGAATACCATAGAGATCGGGGTGAAGGATAATCCCTTTCTTGTTGATAGGGAGTGTTGAGATTCAACAAGAAATTTGATCCTAGTGAAAATTAAGCACCTACACTAGGTGGGGCCTAAGGCTATTTTTGGGCATATGTCTATTTATATATGTATGTGAATATCTATTTATAGAATGCATGTCTATTTATAGATGCATGTCTATCTTTATTATCCCTTAATATAGATGGACATTAAATTGTAATCTATTCTCAATGTGGACTTGAAAATAGCTAACTGAAGTGGAAAATCAGTTAGCTAAGTGAATTTCGAGTTAAGGGGTTGGTTGGTGGGACATTCAGGTTGACTTTAGTTGTAACTGAGTGATTCGAGTTGTAACATAGTTGGAAGTGCAGTGGTGCATGAGTTGTGCAAGTTGTAGGTAGTTTAACTCAGTTAAGTGAGTTAAATTCAGTTGTGCTAGTTGTAACTGAAGATACACTAGTGAGAGATCAAGTGAATTAATTATTAATTAATTCACAATCAATTGTCTCACATGCAACTGAATATTTGCTATTATTAACTGCATGCATGTCAGATCTAGTGGAGACCCAGTTGAGTTCTAGGTGAAAGGGAAGTAAACTATCAGTTGTGACGTTATTTGCTTGCACACAAGCAAGCACACACACATTGGATGTGCCCATGAGGATTTCACACTAAGGGTAGGCAAGAAGGAATCATTTTAGGGATTTATTTTAGCAGGGATTGTGCAATGGTGGCAGGTTTTCTAGAGACAGTAAATTGAGCAAGTCATTTGCCAATTTTTGTATGACATTGTGAGACAATTAGCTGTTGTACTGAGAGCTCTTTTGATTGGAGTTTTGTATGTAATTGTTTCATGATCCATGATATAATATACAATAGAATATAGTGGGGTTTTTAGCTGTAATCTTTCCCCGGGGCATTATCTGTGTTGTGTGTGATTGATCTTTCTTCATGATATTGTAATTGGTGATTGTGTTTTTAATTCCTCAAAGTTTTGTACAAGAGATTCAGTATTTAACATTAGCATATTCTTAGATCAGTTGAATCCAATATATACATGCATACTGTATAATTTCTACATGATCTAATATAGGAATCCCCCCTTCAGTATGGGGAAGTAAATTATCTTATTCATAAGAAAACTTTTGAGGCACAAACGTTTCTATCTTATTAAGATGTTTATCAACGGTGAGGGAATATTTATCAGTTTCAAGAAAAATTACATCTCTTGATAAAATAAACTTCCTGTTTTCTTCATCATACAATCTGTATGCCTTAGAATTCATGGAATACCTTAAAAATATACATTTTCTACTTCATTCAGTCGGCTTATTCCTTTTATGTTTAGGAATCAAAGCATAATATTGAGAACAGAAAATTCATAAATGTTTAACATCAGAAAGTTGATTATACCACATTTCATATGGAGTTCTGTTGTTAATAACAAAGGAAGGGTGCCGATTTCTAATGTATGTTGCACAGAGCATTGCTTCTCCCCAAAACATCAATGTTACATTCTTAAAAAACATCATTGACCTTACATTACTAAGCAATGTTCTGTTCATTCGTTCTACAACACCGTTTTGTTGTGGATTATATGGTATTGTGGTCTGGTGTTTGATTCCATTCTCTCATAAATATGTTTCAAAAACATGTGAAGTATATTCTCCTCCATTATCAGTTCTTATAGTACCAATAGTAAGTTGTGCTTCATTGGTTATCAAGAGATGAAATTTCTTAAATACATCAAAAACTTGTGATTTTTCTTTAAGCAGATAAACCCAGCACATCATTGAATAATCATCAATAAAAGTGAGTATGTATTTATTTCCATTCGTAGTTGGTACAGGCATTGGTCCACATAAATCAGAGTGTGCGAGGCTTAATTTTCTTGTAGCTCTAGAATTAGAATTTTGAAAAGACTGTTTATGATGCTGGCCCAATATACAAGCATTACATGGGGTCAATTTTATGGGAACTGTTGGAAGTTCCTTAATCCCATATTGTTTCATAATTCAAATACTTTCATAATTAACATGACCGAAGCATGCATGCCACAATAAGGAATATGAAAGAGTATCATTTTGTTGAATCAAATAAGTTGTGCTCAATGCAACAGATGATATATCATGCAACTTCAACAATTTATCTTCTTCCACACCAGTCATTACAGTTTTATTGTCAGTTTCTCTTCTAATTTATACGTTACCATGAAATATGTGAATGGAATGTCCCTGTTGTCTTATTTGTTTAAGAGATAACAAATTCCTTTGGAACTGAGGAATGTAAAGAACATCTTTCAAAGTATAATCTGAAATTCCAAGAATTTTTAACTGAATTGAACCAATCCTTGATAATTTGATTTTTCACTTATCAGCAAAATACACAACTCCATCAATATTATCACTGAATTGATCAAACAAATATCTTCTAAAGGTCATATGACAAGTGTCACCTATGTCTAGAACCCAACTATCATACCATGAAGAAAAATTAACAAAAACATCTTCCATATGAAAATTACAATGAGCAACAACATAATATGCATTCTCAGAAGACTGTCCTTCGTCTAGAATTAGATGATATTTATTTTCAAGAAATTGTTCTCTTCTTTCATTAATTTTCTCCTAGGAAATTCTACAATTTGCAGCAGTATGTCCAATTTTACCACATCTAAAACATTTTATAGCTGGTTTATCAAAAAAACGTCTTTGTTTTTCATTATGATGTCTATCTCCCTTAATATTTTTGCCCCCCTGCCTCTATAATTCTTCCTACCTTGACCTTTATTACCCTTAGTATTTCTAACAGATTCCTCTTGAGGTTTTTGGTCTTTTTGAGAAATACATAGGGTTTCGGTATTAGAACTATGTGATGCTTCTTTCTTTCCAAAAGCCTTCTCTCTTTCTACAATTTTCCCTACTAATATGTCAAAAACTAAATCTTTTAATTGCCCACTAGCTTGGAGAGATTCCAAGTAGTGTGAATAACTAGGGTAAAGAGATTTTATAAAGGCAGTAAGTTGCAAATCAACTTTAAATCTAGTAGATTCAATTTCATGATTAATGGCTTTAATTTTAGAGGCAAGTTTTAGAGGATCATTATTGTTCATTTCCAGATTAAATAACTTCAACAATAGCTGAATTATCTCCAATTAAGAATGTGAATCATAAAGCTCTTTTAATTTTTTTGGGCATCTTAAGTTGTTTTACACTGAACAATGTATTTATTTACTTCTTCTCAGACTGAAGTGGAGATTAAGGCATAGGCCTTATTATCCTTACTTTGTCATATTGCTACCTATTTCCACTCATCAGGTTGCTCTAGTGAATTCCCTCCTTCTCCTTCACAGACTCCATCCAATAAATCATTAAAAATAAGAGTATTTTTTAACTTTCCTAAACCACTCCTGGTAATTTTCCTTTCTAGAAGAGACAACCCCAATTAATGACACCAAGGAGTTCATTTTTTTAGATAATCTTACAAAAAAATCCGTCCTTAAAACACTGCCACAGAATTCCTTAAAAAGAAACTTTTGTTTTTAACCACCTGCTGACATTGATTTCTCTTAAAAAACACAGTTTTAACTTGTAGATTCAATGATTTTGATTTTAACCAAAAACAGGCACAAATATTTTTTTAAACTAAGTTTTTAACTTACTGATTCAACAAATATCCAAAAAAATGACACTGGTAGTCACTCTGCACAAGGTTTGACACTTCACTACAACACTGGATCACAGTCGAATTTTTTTCCTAAGTAAAAAAATTTCGCTTGGTAGGGGGTTCAATGCTCCTGTTGGAGGTTATGTTGGTCAAACAAAATCCCTCTTGGTAGTTCACAGCGAACGCAATAGTCAAACTGCACACATATTTCTCAACTCTCGCTCCAATAAAATGTTGAACACAACACATGAAAATGATCAGGCAGTCCACAACGAACGCAACACAAGAAAATGATCTGGCAGTCTTTGTGTAATCTGCCACCACACTGCAGCATGCCATGAGGGTTACCATCAATCACATGCTGCAAATTCAACAGAGGAAAACACTGGCAAAAAAAATCCATTGGTAGTGTTAACGCAGTTGAAAACAGTCAACCACTCCCTTAACATCAACACTACCACCAACCTCCTCCTCGAATCTCAAGCGCTCTGATACCACTGTCAAATTAAGATGATGTGATCTCTCAGTTACAATTCATTAAACTCTGGATTAAATTTATGCCTCCTCCTCAGATCTCAAGCGTTGTGATACCGTGTCAAATTAAGATGACGTGATCTCCCAATTACAATTCATTAAACTAGGGATTACATTTATGCCTCCTCCTCGGATCTCAAGCGCTCTAATACCACTGTAAAATTAAGATGATGTGATCTCTCAGTTACAATTCATTAAACTCTGGATTACATTTATACTTCAAGATGTTAGTTATGACCCCCTAACTAAATATAATTGATCTAACTACACTGCCTAACCGTACAAAATCTCGGTAGGATTACAAAAGTTCTCTGATTGATTCATGCAATTTCCACTACTCCCATTTCTTCCTTGTTCATTGAAATATAGATCCTAAAATATCATATAATACCAGAATTTATCAATATATTTCACTTGTAGAACTTCAGTTCACGGCACCACATGCTCTAGGATATGCAAAAAAACTCATATAATGCCAGAATTTATCAAATAGATTTCACTTGCAGAACTTAAGTTCATGGCACCACATGCTCTAGGATATGAAAAATATTGTTGTAACAGGGTCTCCTACAAGCTATGAAACTGGTCCGATTTTGTATATTTTTTATTATATTTAGTCTAGCGCAGGGGTTTTCGGGTGGGTCAAAGCCCCGAAAGCATTGTAATGGGTCAAAGGGTAAACCTGGGGTCCGAAAACCATGGTTTGTAGATTGTAGGAAAGATTAGGCTAGATTGTTATAAATAGAGGAACATTTTGAATTGTAAGTAGGCAATGAAGAGCTATTGATGTGAATTGTGGTTTAGTAAGTCTGTTTGGGTTTCTGGGGAAGGACTCCTGCTGGTTGTGTGTGCAGAGATCCAGAGTCCTGCTATGTGCGGACCCCGTTGCTGTGTTCACAGGCTAGGATGGGTATTGTAAGAGGAAGTTGATGAATTAATGAATACGAAAGGTTGTTTGGGAACTAAATCTATGTGTAATGTTTATGCGAATCATTGGTAATTATTGTCTTATGCGTATTCTGTATTCGGCAACGAAAGTTCTGTATAAGTGTTTTACTGCATCTAGATCTATTCTGTTCTATTTATGCAATGTTGAGCTACTGCCTTGAAGTATATGATTATTGAGCCCCATAGTACAATTAACCTTGCGCACAAGGATGTGGAAAGAGGCCCATAAGTCCTGCTCGGGGAGATCTGGACATCTTGAGGCAGAACGCAGCTCTGCTTGCCTTACCTATCCCTTCTTAGGGTGCGGAAACCTGGTTCCAACACCCACCCATACTACTTCAGGTGAGACTTTGACCTGCGCAAGTAGGTCACTGCCAAAAGGGCTAGTAGTATAGGGGTTTGTTGGCAAACCTTGAACTCCAAACCTGGGTTAGGACCCCTCGAGCCAAAAATGGTTCCGTTGCTGGGACCTGGAGCATTTTGAGAAAGGGATCAGGTAATGACAAGAGAGTATTGGAAGCCTAAAAGGAAGGAAATTGAGGAGTGGTTCGAAAAGCAGATCCAGGAATTTGTGGTAAAAGAAAATTGCAGCGAGAAGTTAATGACAGAAAGGTGGAAAAATAGGTACATTCTTACAGAAAGCTACAAAATATTCTTTGTAACATTTTGCAATTGAGCTTCAGGAGTGGTTGGCTAGGCTCGTATAATTCCAGAAGTGTTGAAAGGATGAACGAGTCACTCAATGGACCCGAGAGCTGATCCAGCAGCTGGAAAGGACTGATAATATTATCACGCGCATGGCAGATCATTGGGTGGACAGTGTGCTAGGAGGATTTGTGATATAATTTTCCATTCATCATTTTGTCTCCTACTCTGAGGCCGAATGACGATTCTTTAAAGGGTTCCGGGGAAAATTTCTGAAAACATTATCGTTGCTGATTAAGATATTACTATGTGAAAAGAGAATTCTTTGTATTCATACCAACTGAATGACCTCAGATCTAGACGGGAGCGCAACGTGCAGTAGTAAATACTACCAGACCAACCTTGAGGGGGAAAAATCTTCCTATAACCCTCTACGCAAAGACCCCCTGGCTACACCGTCGTCCGGGCAGCATAAATGTAAGAACTCGCCCATACCTCCACCTCTGTCGGACAGTGATATGGCTGCACATCTAAAGCTACCCACCTTCAAGGGGATAGGAGACGAGGATATGGACCGATTTTGGTTTGTTGCAGATTCTGTATGGACTGTGCAAAATGTGACAAACGACACGGTGAAGAGGGCCCAGTTGTCCCTCACATTCGAAGATAGAGCACTCGACTGGTATATGCGATACGTCTCTCAGAATGGGAGTGCGTCTGTTCAAGACGTTAAGGACGCTCTAAAGAAACAATTCTGAAAACCAAAATATTATTCTCAGTTAGTAGCAAAAGTGAAGGACTTCAAGCAAGGTGCATCTGAATCTGTATGGGAGGCTAATCAGCGATTGAAGAAAGCGATCAGGGAAGGGAGATTTGAGTATGACGATAGAAAAAATACGGAGTGGTTCATCGCTATGTTTTTGCCCCACCTGTGTACACCAATGAGTCACCAAACCTTTGAATCGCAGGAAAAATTTGTGGAAGTCGCTATGAAATTGGAATTTGCGCCCAGAGAAGATACGTCGTTAGGAGTACAACAAATTCAAGAGCAACTCGGAGCTATGAATATGGAAATTTAAAATCTGTGAAAAGAACGAGGAAAAGGAGCCAGCACCGATCTGTGGTGCATATGATGTCGGGTATCTTTCCATACGAAGGATTAGTGCCTGCTATTAGCAGATTACATGCAGGCAGGAGGACCTAGTCTAATCTGCCTGGGAGAAAGTGTGGGACCCATCCTATCACAATCAGGATCGAGCGGACCTGCGCTATGGTGCGATGATTACCGTGTAGCAGGGCTGCATGATACAAACCATTGCCCTCGGCTAGGTGCGTATGTACCAGAACTAAAGTAGTAGTGATGCAGGTTCTGCTGATTGGTAGGACACGATGAGAAGAACTGTCACACGTACGACTTAATGATGGATCGGGGAAACTTGTATAGGGTACAATCAGACCCTATGTCACCAAGATCTCCCGTGAACTTTGGTGGCTCACCAGCAAGGGGCAGGGGAGGTCGGGGGGGCAACACAGGTCGAGGGCAGGGACAACTAATCTGTTATAACTGTGGAGAAATAGGTCATTTTGCAAGGGATTGTTCAAATCCCACTAGGAAATCCTACAAATATTACAGACAACTGGACCATGTGGTCAAAGATTGCCCAATATTAATAACAAAAATGCAGGGAAAGCAACCCACCCCTATGCAAAATGTGCAGAGAGTTAAACCCAAACTAAGGAGCATAGACCCAAGTGTGAAATTCATAACATGTAGTGGGATGGTCACCCACAGATCGAAGGAGGAAGAAGGGTTGAACATAAAGAGGGGACAAGAGACCATGGCCCTAGCTAGCCAGGACCTCGCTCAGAGAATAGCGGCTACTACGCAAGTACCAACACACCCCAAGACAGATGAGGGGGTTGAGCCCTTTCTGCAGGCATGTCTAAAGTTGTTGCATAACCCAAAGGCTGTAGAAAACCTTTAGGAATTAATTAATAGCTATGCAGCGTGGCCCAATCCGACCTCCGAGACCAAAAATGTACACAAACTATATAGTTATAGAAAACGTACCGGTAGGGAAATGTGGTTGACTGCGCAGATTGGTAACTGTGAGATGGATCAAGTTATTTTGGACCTCGGATCAGATGTGAACGTGTTACCTAAGAAAATGTGGCAGCGAATGGGAGAACCTAAATTGGAATGGTCCACCATCCAGCTATGCATGGCCAATCACCAAAAGATCATCCCTCTAGGAAGGTTGTCAAAATTCATGGTGGATATTGCAGGAGTAAAGGTCCAAGCTTACTTCGAGGTAATCGAAATTGTGGAAGATGCGGATCCCTACCCTGCACTCCTAGGATTGGACTGGGCTATAGATATGGGGGGTGTTATCAAACTCAAAAAGCGCAGCATGATGTTTGAAAATAATGGTACGCACGTAATAGTACCACTGAATCCAGCGAAAGGTGCGCGGTATACAGAGCCGGCGCACAATGAGGTGGAAGTAGATCATATTTACAAGTTGACTATGCAGGAAAAAGACTGGATTAACCCCATGGCAGAAGGAGTGCTCTGCTGGGAAAAATACAATGAATTCTTTTCTGACTATGATGGGGAACTGGAGAATTTGCAAGGCTAGTTGCATGAGGTTTCAGTGCTACGATGTCTTCGGGTCACAAGGAGCTTCTGCTGCATCTCTGCCGAGGTAAGAGACCTGCCCTACCTTGGGGACTCGGGTGACATTAAGGAATTTTTACGCGCATTCGAAGCAGAAGTTCCCAAGGAATGCAGGCTAGGGGTCCTTTTTCTAGCCCTGCGTGGAGCGCCTGCACGTTGATGGGATACGCATGGGACAGTATTCCGCGATTGGGAGGAATGTCAGGATAAGATGACCCTACGATTTGGAGCCCCAGTTGGAAGACGAATCTAGAAGTTCCTTGGGTCAGAAGACCCACGTAGATATTTTCTTGCATGAGAAACGCAATGGGGTGACAGGACCCCAAACGAATGGGTTCACTTGTTTATTCATGACCTAGACCTGCATCCCACTGCATGGTATCTAGATGTGAAGCAACATCAGCGCATGCACCATTGGGAGCATTTGCAGGTGGAGTTCCTACAGATATTTAGGGTGGAAGATGGCATAGGGATGCTCGACGCAGCTCTGCAGCGCACGACTGCCTCAACTAAGGGAAGATCACACCTGGTCATCGCACCCGGATCAAGGGGTACACCGGTACCACACACGAGTTAATGCTAGAGCTATAGCCTGACAGAATGGAAGACTGATCCTCGCACTATCCCAACTGCGGCACTGGGAAGGATGTGTCCAGTGGCCAAGTTGTTGGAGTGGTACTTGGACCGCATTACAAAACACTTGGAAACAGCTTTAATTCAGGGTATGAGAGCAGCACGGAGGCGTCATCCAAAGTATGTAAATACATGGGATAGCCCTTAGGTATGAATAATGACCATTAGACAACTACACGTTGGTGAAAAGGGAACCTTACCATTATACAAAATAAGCGACTGGCAATCAATGCGGAAACTTATGGTGAGTTGTTATTGGTTGATTGAGAGTACGTTTCAAGTTATATTTACTACCGTTGGATAGCCCCGAACAGTATAAGGATAACTCCGCTCAACGCTCCATATTGTCTCTATACTCTGCCTCTATTATTCTCCTACTTACTTGTCTGGATCTTTAGAATTTTCTACGAGTTTTCACTTTGGGAGGCATGTCCTTTTGTTGCTATGGCAGCCCCTAACTTACCGAACGCTTCGGCACCTACCAGTTCAGCGCCTGCAAACATTGTGTTGAGAGGGTCTGGGGATGCCGAGATTGATAAGATGATTTCCCTCTAGCTCCCCACAAGGAAAATTGATTTTGAACCCTGTGCAGAAGGGCACCAAAGCTACACGACGGGACTTCCCGACCTTTACAACCCTGGAATGATCACAGGCCCCAACCAGATGGCCTCGGGAGATGCCACGAAGGATGATACGCAATTGCCACAGTATTCTATTAGAACTAGCGCAGTCAAGTCATAGCTAGTCCTGCACATGAAAGGGACGACTAACAGGGATACTCCTTCTCCTCGGGGGACGAAGTGATATAGGGATACGTTGCGACTTCTCCGTAGTTCCAGACTACCTGCCAGCGAAATACATATTTGTTCGCTACCTCGCACTATCATGGTTGGTGACCATGCCCCGACAATTACAAACCTACAAGTAGACTTGGTGCAGCTGCCCCGTGAAGTGTTATAGGATTTACACACCGCTGTGCTACGAGAGATCCATCATCGTGACCGAACTACGCAACAACAACTTGAAACAGTGGGTCATGAGCTCGACACAGTGCTCCCTAATGAAATCCCGGCATCAGCTCCATCCCAGGCTACCGTCGAAGGCTTGGTTGCAGCACTCAAGGCATCCCAAATCGAAGTCCAAACCCTCAAGACCCGCATGACCTGCCAATTCTCTGAGTGTCACACCCAAGCACAGCCTACCATACCCCCAAAAGTATGGGCACAACGGGTTTTGTTGATCACAGAAGCAATGGATATTATTAAGGGACAACTTACTCTGGGCACTTAGTTGCTCGATTCAGCCATGCAACTCTGGACTAAGGTCCAGTGTGATCCAGTCCTTCATGCAATAAGTTAGGACTTACGACAGAAGGAAGAAGCTTTCGAGCAGGTCAACACCACATTGCCCACTTTGTTACCAGCACAGCGCTTGGCACGGTTAAAGACCAACAATGATCTCCAGGATGAAATTGAGAAACTCCAGCGTAAACAACATGTCATGGTGGAATGTATGAATCCTTGGGTTGCCACAGCCCTCCAAATTTCGCAGGATATTGATGGCGCGACCAAGCGACTTACTTAGACCCTTGAGAGTGTCACCGCGGCAACTGAAGGACTGACCTCCCAGAAGCTAGTAGACCTGGCACAGAGTGCTACTGCCCAAAGTTAGGAAGTGTTACCTCCGCTCATCATTGCCTTCAATACCTTGCGTGCGCAAATAGAGACCGCACCACCACAGTGACTCGGGATGAGTCACAAGATTGTGTTGGGGTACTGTTGGAACAGGGTCTCCTACGAGATGAAAAATTGGTCTGATTTTGTATATTTTTTATTATCTTTAGTCTAGCACAGGGGTTTTGGGGTGGGTCAAAGCCCTGAAAGCATTGTAATGGGTCAAAGGGTAAACCTGTGATCCAAAAACCACGGTTTTTGGATCGTAGGAAAGATTAGGCTAGATTGTTATAAATAGAGGAACGTTTTGAATTGTAAGTAGGCAATGAAGAGCTATTGATGAAAATTGTGGTTTAGTAAGTCTGTTTGGGTTTTTGGGGAAGGACGCCTGCTGGCTGTGTGCGTGGAGATCTAGAGTCCTGCTGTGTGTGGACCCTGCTGCTATGTGCATAGGCTGGGATGGGTATTGTAAGATGAATTTGATGAATTAATGAATACGAAAGGCTGTTTGGGAACTAAATCTATGTGTACTGTTTATGCGAATCATTGGTAATTACTATCTTACGCGTATTCTATATTCGGCTGCGAAAGTTCTGTGTAAGTGTTTTACTACATCTAGATATGTTCTGTTCTATTTATGAAATGTTGAGCTACTATCTTGAAGTATATGATTATTGAGCCCCATAGTACAATTAACCTTATGCACGTGGATGCGAAAAGAGGCCCATAAGTCCTACTCGGGGAGATCTGGACATCTCGAGGCAGAATGCAGCTCTAGTTGCCTTACCTATCCCTTCTCAGGGTGTGGAAACCTGGTTCCAGTACCCACCCATACTACTTCGGGTGAGGCTTTGACCTGCGCAAGTAGGTCACTGCCGAAAGGGCCAGTAGTATAGGGGTTTGTTGGCAAACCTTGAACTCCGAACCTGGGTCAGGACCCCTCGAGCCAACAAAGATGTAGTTGGTGGCTTTGTCACATAACCAACCTGAATTTCAACGAATTGGTTCCCTGAAGGATCAAATCCATTTTACATCAATTTCTTCTGCAAGAGACCGAATGCAATAACCTTCAACCTTTAGGCTTTAACTATAGTATGAAGATCAAACTTTAATTTTCTTGATGCCTCGGGCTCATTTCCTTGGGGTTTATGCAAATTTTATCTCCAAATTCCTTGAGAGACTATGACAGAGAATTGATGGGTAGTGCTAGTTATTATCTTGCATATTGTTATATATAAGGACCATTTATGTTTCTATGCAAGATGGGAATACATTTTTCTCAGCATCTATCTGTTCCTGCCATTTCTTTGATGGTAATCATCCTTTTTGTAATAGAACTTGTTGAGATAAGTAGTGAGACCAAATTTTCATTCCCTATCAACAACAACGCATATCTTTGATCTAAGAACCTAAAAATACAATCCTCTATAATTCCAAAAACGCATATAAAATTCCTCTAAAACTACTTAAAAGGCCAATGGGTTTTACAATCTGTGAAACAAATGAAGCTACATCTCCTCAGGGAAGTCTCCAACTTTCTTTGTATTAAAAATTAATTTAATCCCTTTGTGTTGTGTTATTTCATGGTATTACATTAGCAATCCTTCTACGTGAGAATATTTTATGGAATTTGAGCGAATGACGATCATATTTCTCTACACAGATGCACTTGGCATTAAACTAAGTAATTCCCTGGATTAATGGCACGTAGGTGTCTCTTTGGCATTGGAAAATCCATAAAACATATAAACTTAACACATGGCATAACTCAATAGGGGAGAGTGGTCAGTTGTTGGACACGTCGGCACTGCCTAGGCCCCCATGCCACCTGGACTGCCACGCACATGTACGATAGTTGGTCATCTATCGTAGGCATGTGTTTGGCATATGTGGAACTTGCTCTACTGGTTTACAACCGCTCCAACCAGTGGCTTCCCACATTTTACTAGAGGTTTCTCGATGAAGCTGCATTTTTCACTCCGGGGCTGGTCTATGTGCGTTTTGTTGCCCGGTTGTTGTGCTCCACCTGCTCCGATACCCAACCCATCCACCTCCACCTTTCGCGCGCTTAGTCTTGGGTTATGGAGCGTCTGCGCTCTTGGTTCGAGTGTGGGGTTTGAACTTGATGGTTATACCTCGGCTCTATGGTGGTTATACCTTAGCTCTATGGTGGTTATGCCTCGGCTATGTGGTGGTTATAATTGGCTATAGGGTGGTTATACTTGGCTCTATGGCGGTTATAACTCAGCTCTGTGGTGTTTATACCTCAGCTCTGTGGTGGTTATACCTCGGCTCTATGGTAATTATACCTTGGCTCTATGGTGGTTTTACCTCGGCTCTATGGTGGTTTTACCTACATCATTTTATCTGTGTTTGCCTTTGTGGTGGTTATACCTTGGCGGACTTGGTGGACTACAATGGTTCAAGTCTGGATGTGCGGAATTGTGTTTTCAGGTGCATTTTTCAGTGTGGGTTTCCATTTTTTTAATGTTTGTGTTGCCTCCTCTGTGAATGGTTTTATTCTGATGGGTTTTTGTATTTCTTGTAGGTCAATTCAGTTGGCAAGGAGGATGGCGAGGAGAGGAAGGAGAGGAGAGTAGTCGTAAGGTAGGAATCTATCCTACCAGTCATATGCATGTGTTTTTTAACACATTTAACTTGAAGAATATTTTTCTCTGTTGAGCTTGTTTACTGTTTTTTTAAACACTTGGGTTTTGTGTAAATTGTCTGGTTTTTTAACACATTTAAGTTGAAATATATGTTTCTTTGTTGAGCTCGTTTCCTGTGTTTTTAAACACTTGGGTTTTGTGTTAATTGACTGGTTTTTTAACACATTTAGGGTAGGATTTTTTGTAAATTGACTGATTGTGTAAATTGATGGTTTTGTGTAAATTGACTGGTAAATTGAATTGACTGGTTTAGGGTAGGGTTTTTGTGTAAATTAAAAGGAATCAGATAGTTCCACCTCTATGGGAGTAATGGAAGCATGACTAGTTTTTTAACACATCTAGGGTTTAGGGTTTTGTGTAAATTGATATTTTGATGTTGAAATATTTTTAACCACCACAGAGCCAAGGTAGAACCACCACAGAGCCAAAGTATGTTAATAATGTTTTATATTCTGTACATGTTTTCAATTAATTTGATGACATTTTCTCATACTGTGTTAATAATGTTTTATATTTTGTACATGTTTTCAATTAATTTGATGACATTTTCTCATACTGTTTCACTCGAACAAGGTACCACTAATTTCCAAATGAAGTTGTCTAAATTCCATCAATCTAAGAATTTTACATTGATATATGCACATGTAAATCAAATGAAGTTGTCTCTATTCAATAAATCATAGCTAAATTGACACATTTATTCACATCTATAGATGCAAATGTAAAGCTTTGTTCCTAATTTTCCTCTCGGTCTTGATTTGCATTTGGTATAAGGGTATACTTTATGATCTCTTTGTTCTTGGTTTCTCTTAAGGGTTTTGACTTGCGTGTGAAGTCTCAGTATTGCATTCTCGTTTCACTCCAACAAAGTATAACCACCTTTGTTCTTGGTTTCTCTTAAGGGTTTTGAATTTCATGTGAAGTCTCGGTCTTGCATTCTTGTTTCACTCCAACAAGGTATAACCACCTTTGTTCCTAGTTTCTCTTAAGGGTTTTGACTTGCATGTGAAGTCTCAGTATTGCATTCTTGTTTCACTCCAACAAGGTATAACCACCTTTGTTCTTGGTTTCTCTTAAGGGTTTTGACTTGCATGTGAAGTCTCGGTCTTGCATTCATATTTCACAGAGCTGAGGTACAACCACCACAGAGCCAAAGTATGTTAATAATGTTTTATATTGTGTACATGTTTTCAATTAATTTGATGACATTTTCTATTGTGTTAATAACTTTTTATACTCTGTACATTTTTTTAATTAATTTGATGATATTTTATCATATTGTTTCACTCGAACAAGGTACCGCTAATTTCCAAATGAAGTTGCCTAAATTCCATCAATCTAAGAATTTAAGTTACATTGATATATGTCTCGATATTGCATTCTTTTTTCACTCCAACAAGGTACAACCTCTTTGTTCCTGGTTTCTCTTAAGGGTTTTGAATTGCATGTGAAGTCTCGGTCTTGCATTCTTGTTTCACAGAGTCGAGGTATAACCACCATAGAGCTTAAGTATGTTAATAATGTTTTATATTATGTACATGTTTTCAATTAATTTGATGAAATTTTATCATACTTTGTTAATAATGTTTTATATTCTGTACATGTTTTCAATTAATTTGATGACATTTTCTCATACTGTTTCACTCGAACAAGGTACCACTAATTTCCAAATGAAGTTGTCTAAATTCCATCAATCTAATAATTTAAGTTACATTGATATATGCACATGTAAAGAAAATTAAGTTTTCTCTATTCAATAAATCAAAACTAAATTGACACATTTATTCACATCTATAGATGCAAATGTAAATCTTTGTTCCTAATTTTCCTCTCGGTCGTGATTTGCATTTGGTAGAAGGGTATAGTTTATGATCGCTTTGTTCCTAGTTTCTCTTAAGGGTTTTGATTTGCATGTGAAGTATCGTTCTTGCATTCTTGCTTCACCCCATCTTGTTTCATTTGTTGTTTCATTGCAAACTTTCAGCAGTCTCATACTTCTGTTGTTTCATTGCAACCTTTATGTTCATTGAGCATACAAAGTCTATCAGATGACTACTTTAAATCCTTGTTTTCCAACAATATGTGCTTATTTTGTTCTCTCAATTTTTTTATTTAGAGTTGTGCAATGGGCCATAATTCTTTGTAGATGTAGTGAAACTAGTTTTTTTCAATGTCTTATATCAGCTTGGGGTTTGAAGTTGTTGGGATGGGGAGCATGTACATAGAATAAGATTTTTTTTGTGTTCATTTGTTGATTGGGAACCTTTTTCACAATTTCAATGTCTTATATTAGAGAAGGCAAGTAATAATCTAAGCTTATTTTGTTTTAATGGTGTCATTGATGATTGGGATTATGCCTTTGCAAGTGAGCAAGTTAGAAATGGGTTACACTATTAATTTTTTAACTCCCAAGGAATACAAGATATATTTTTGTAGAAATCAGAAATTGTTTCATACATACTAATTAAAAATTTAAAATTATGATATAGGCTATGGAAAGTGTTGTGTTCTTTTAAATAAGCAATTATAAATTCAACAGATTAACACACTTGTAGAAATTAGAAACTATTTTATACATACTAATTTCGTGAGGCAACCCAATAGGATGCTTCCCAACATCCATGGATGATATCGTTAGCAAACCTATTTCATCCTTACCAAAATCACAATGTGTTTTGGTTACAAAAATTAAGTCATGCCACCCCTATGCTTAATGGCATCCATTTCCTGCATTGCCCAAAAATGTTGAGTTGACTGCCTGACCCAAGTATGGTGGACTGCCCAAGATTGGATGATTAGGATGTGCCTGATGTTGCCATATTCTTGACTCCAATTTTACTCCTTGTAGCCACGGTGGTACTGAGTAGCCCAAGTTTCCACTTGTGTTACTAACCCCAGCACTGATTGCAGGTGTCATATAAACATAGTTAGGATTCAATCCTGCACTCATATGGGTATAAGAGGTGGGCCTAACCCCTGCAAGATATCTGAGGACTTGGATGTTAATCAGGTCTTGGTATGATGGTGTCTGCTCTAAAATGTGGTCCAGCATGTTAGATATCAACCTATTTTCCTCAAAATAGCTTGAACCATGGTCTTCCCTGCTAGTCACCCCTCCTCCTCTTTCCAACTCTTGATGAACCTTTCTTGCCTCTCTCTCTTGCCTTGAAAATTTCTTTTGATGTTCCTTATCTTCCATTTATTTTTGTCTTTCTAACCTTTCCTTTTCTCGAGCATCTGCTATGGCAATCCTTACAGCCCTCTTTTCATTGGCTAACTCCTTATTTCTCTTTTTAGCTTCCAAAATTTCATTCTTTTTACGTTCAGACTCTAACATTAAATTCATATAATCTTCAGATGTGAGCAATTGTGAACTCCTCCCTAAATGAAGGTAATCTGATGTAGATTTCCTTGATGAGGCCTTCACTCTCTCTACTAGTAGCTTTAGGAATGCACCAAGTAATCTCTGCTTTTTTTTGCCCCATGCTCCTCCGGACCTGACACTTGGATTTCATCCTCTAAGACAACTGATTGGCCCCCATTGTTGTCTTCTTTAGGTACTTCATGCTAAATAGGATCCTATTCCAGTGATCCGTTGTCCACAAAATAAGGGACAAGTTCGGTGTTTAACCTTGATGGTTGTGAAGGTATGTCCATGCTTTCCTCATTGGTGGTTTTTGAGTCGCCTTTTTTTCCATGTTTTTACGATTTTTATTAAATAATTATGTGCCTTTGACTAATGTTTTTAATCACTATTATCTCGTTAAGAGGCATTCAAAAACAATATTAAAAATTATTCTTGTTAAATATTTTATGTGTAAATATCATTAATAAAATTTTAATAAAGGCTTGTATATTGGAGGTTTAAAAGTGGGTCGATTATGCTTTTGACATGCCTGCACCAGAGCAGAAATGGACTCCTGCACCAGAGTAGGGGAGAAAAGAGTACTATGAGAAGCAGGTTACGACTTTGGAATTGTTTGAGAAGGTTGATAAATTGTGTAATAATGATGATCAGCTTGAGGAACAACACGAATAGGAATTTCAACATGAATATGCAATGAATATCGCAGTAAATGTATTCAATTTTTCCAATGTACTTTTGTTGGCATTATTGTATTTGCTGCCATAATGGAAACTCTAAGATTCCAAGTGTTGATTGAAGTTGTTAGACAGTTTATTGAAGATAAAGGTTCTACCAAGATTTCATACTCATAGTTGGAGTAGCTATATATCATTATTAGCTCTTCGGTTGTAGTGTAGAACCCCTAGAAGTGAGATAGTACGATCTTATGCAAAGGATCACTATATTGATGTTGTCACCAATGTAAATAAAAAACCTAAGTAGTCCTAATCGATTTCAGTGTATGAGCATTCGATAAGGATATACGTTATCTTAATCAATTTCAATGATTATCATCAACCTGGCATGGAAGCAGGAAAGAAGGATGCTATAGAAGTATTGGCTCTTCAAAAAAGGGCCCTTTCTGATCTGATTGAGGTCGACCGCAAAGAACCCATTGAGTCGTTGACATTGGCCCAGATAGAAGAACGATGACCTTCTGACTGCGGCAAGAACTCTCGATGACCAGGCACTGATTGTTGAAGGTATCAGTGGGTCAATTATCATAAGATATGAACGTACCATTCTTGCAGGTGAAAATTGCCAGTTAGTTCCTATGATTCTATCTAGACTAGCCATGGAAAGAGGACTTGGGATCTCTTTACTAGAATGTGCAGCAAAATTATATGTAGGTAGCTTGAGTCATATGCTATCAGTTCAATATAGGATGAATGATGCAATTGTGAGTTGGGCTTCAAAAGAAATTATGTCACTTGGTTGTGAGGAACATTTGGATCCTGTAGGCACAGGTTCATTTTATAATAAAGAAGCTATTGTCGTGCATCATGTGAGATCTCTTATTTTTGAAAAATTGATGCCCAGGGACATTTTTGTGTAGTCCCCTTACATAGCTCAGGTCCAACTCTTGTGTGAATGACTTGATCAAATACTAGAGGCTGCAGGCATCCAGGTTGCAAGCGTGGATAGATTTCAAGGTCATGAGGCTGATGATGTTTTCATAATAATGCGGAATTGTGAGGCTCTAATGCTTCTTAAGAAAGAAGGTTTGAAAAAGAAGAATACTACAATACCTTCAAATGTTGTTGTAGATCGCATGGTGGAGGTCTTACATGGTATATGCACATTCTGGAATGGAGAAGTTGCTTTGTCTCATCCCCAACAGCGTTGACCTCAAGACGATATTGATATTTCGAAGTCTCTGATCGATACATTTGCCAGCAACTCATCATCACACAAAGAGGAAGAGAGCAGTTGAAACGCACCTTCCAGCAACATCATCATCCCAGAAAAAAAGGAGCAATTTACCTCTTTTAGAAATTCAGTTGCAAACTAATTTTTGTTCATGGAAAATTATTGAGATCGAATAGTTGTTGAAAGCCCCAAATTGTAAATTCGATGCATATAAGAGATTTTTGTGATTAGTTGTTGAAAGCCCCAAATTGTAAATTCGATGCATATAAGAGATTTTTGTGATTAAACAAGAATGGGACGGACGGGAATTAGGAAATCGATCTAAGGAATTTTAGATAGGAATGGAATATGAATTTTATGATCAGTAATCAATAGTAATGGAATGTAATTGGTGGCAGGGAGAGAATCGTGAGATCCAGATCGAGGGAGGAACTATCCAGATCCGGCATCGAATTTGCCAAGGACAAGAAATTGTAATGAGTAGTAGTTGATGTAATTGTTACTTTATATTTAAATCAATGTTTTTATTGAATTCAAAAATTCTGGTTCCGGCATTTGTCTTTGTATAAACGCTATGGTTTTTATTCTTTTCTGAGCATTGGGTTAGTTTAGGACTTCCTCCAGGAAGTGGCAAGGATCCACCGCAACCTGGAGTCGAGTCTGGCATTATTTATATATGTAGGAATTGTGATTTACTACAGAATTTTATTTTGTTTTGGAATTGTTTTCTAAATAGGATTGTAGATTTCCTAATCCTGTACTTAATCATTAATTTATTTTTCTTGAAATTGGAATGAGATCGCAAGTGTATTGTTGGAAAGTCTTAGTGAATGTAAGAGTTCAATTTGCATATGTTTTAACTCATTTAATATCTTGTTTGGATTGTGAATTCCATTAAGAGAACTACATATTTTCTGAAGCTTGATTATTGTAGTTATGAATTAGAACAATATTTTATTCCTGAATTAAATACAATGATGTTAGTAGTGTGGGTAATTGAGTGCGAGTTGCAAGTATTTCTTGTGAAACATTTATCTCCCAGGATTTAGCTTAGTAATTAGATCACTTATTTTTAATTAAGACCTTTCTTGTTTCTCATAGCATAATTATTCCTTTGAACAAGTTTGAGTATGAATTTGATCGCGCAAATAGAGATATCAAGTTGGGTAGAGATAGGTGTTGAAATTTCCTTTTCAAAATTTGAATTAGGTTGAGATTTCACAGTATGGACTACTTTAAATCATCTTATTTAAGAGCGTCATTTTGAGTTATTAAATTATCATAGGATAATTTAGATATATTATTTTCCATAATGTTTTGTTACACGTGAATAGATGCTTAGTATATTTAATGATTAGAAGTTTAAAACCTTGCTTAAGATTCTAGCTGAGTTAATAAGATTGTCTTTTGATTGCAGAAAATTAGAATAAGGATTGAGTTAAGTATATTTCTTTCATATTTCTTGTGTTTTAAGTGTGAGCTTGCTCAGCTAATAGAAGAGTGTTTTTATTATTTTATACTCGACGATCATCAATAAGGAAACTTATATATTATGACCATTAAGCTGAGCCAAGACACAGTACAACTTGCATTTATGACTCTCAGATTGACAATTAATATTGAGAGGTTTAATCCCACAATTAAAACTCCCAACAGTGGTAGATACATTATTTCCAATTATATTCATCACAGCCTCTGCCAACCATGATGGTGTGCTTACTTGGGTTGGCATGGTCAATTGCTCATTTTCAACTGCATCACATGGAATATCACATGCATAATTTGCAGGTGGTTAAGTGGGTGTGACAACCTCATTGATATTGTTAGTCAGTTCATGACTGAACTGTGTCTCACTAACCTACTCATCATCATCATCACCATAGAACAACCCTTCAGAAAGGGACATTATACCTTCAACAATAGCTACATATTCTTGGGCACCGACATGGTCTTGTAAGTCCTCTGATTCTTGACCTTCCACTTCAAATGCTTGGCTACAACTAGTATCATGCATAAGAGCATCAAAATTAAGTGGCCATATATCAGTCCTCCTAAACTCAACCTTGATATTAAAAGGTGTGAGATCCCTTTTAAATGCTTTACTTACAAGCTCAGCTAGCTCAAACCTATTTACTTCCACCCCTATATTCTTTTCCATCCATGAAGCTCGCTCGACCCTGAAATAGCTCTTGAAAGGCCCAAACACGCTCACATCAAGGGGCTGCAATCTATGAGTGGTATGAGTTGGCAATATTAACAGGTCAATGCCAAATTTATTGGCCTCATCGATTGTCTGCACAACCATGTGGCTTCCATGGCCATTTAAAATCAGTAAGTGTCTATTTTCAGGTGAGACACCACCCAGTACAGAAGCAGCAAAGTTGCAAAGCCAATTCAAGATAGTTCCTTTGTCATCCATGCATGTGGATGTGCATGCATGCACCTGGTTACTAATTATGTATATAATTTTTTAGTTGAGTTTTACCTTTAAATAGATAAAATCCTGGTATTTATGAACCAATTACATTGATACAAGCAAGAATTGTGATCCGCTCCCTGCTCTCAGGAAATATCTTAGGCACATTTCTACTCCCTCTCTTGGCAATTACCCACATACCACAATTCCTTCTTGCCTGTAAGCATGTTTCATAACAGTTCCATATATGGTCTAGGACATATGAGTGTTGCTCATATGCAGCAGAAAGAGTGTTATAGAACTTAGAAACAATTGTAGGGCATATATTTAAAACCTTGTCTCTGTCAAGGCCCTCCGTTGTACATAACACAAGGTCCAGATGCCTCAATTTAAACCCACTCCACCATGATTTACCAGGAAAGCCATCATTAAAGGGGTTTGGACCCCCTTGACATATTTGAGCTACAGTGGATTTAAGTTGTATAAGATCTAACCCATGTCCCAATTGGGCCATCTCCTTACACCACTCGACTGCCTCATCTTCCTCCTCTTCAGTCATAACTATAACAGGACCTCTACGCTTTGTATTAGTCAACCCATTTAACCAATAATGTATGTTAGAGGCAGCAATACCATGTTTTTTTGTAGATGCACAGATTGAATATCCCTTAAAATCGATGTCATCAATTGCAACGAGCATGTATTGCTTTGTCCAACCTCTGATGGCACTAATTTTCTTTGTTGAACTTGCACCTTGCACGCTGGTTGAAGGTGGTTGTATGGCTGATGGTGGGCTGGGGTGATCTGCTACCACAAAGTCCTTTTCAACGACATTTCTGGGAGAATTGGGAGAATTGAAATCCTCATCTGATGAACTACTCTGTAGCTAGGCCCCCCTTGTCCCTCACCTCCTGTTCCTTATCCGATCTGCAATAGAAACTCTTGGCATTGCTCCAACAACCTGCAGACTTACCCCGAAATTCTGATTTAAAACTGTATTCGAGTACAACATGAGTAAGAAAATTGATAAGTATTACAACACAAATGTATAGAGTAAACTATATTTATGTATGAATTCCAATATTAGCATCAGAAAGATAAGTAATACTTATTGACTGTTAACAACATGGCATCTTATGTTGTTTGTTGTGAACTCTTGCATTTGTGTAGGCAACTTGGTATTTTACTCAAAAGAGTTCAGCTTGCATCTGAGTGTATACTGTGTTATCAACAAGGATTTTATCTTAATGATAAAACAAAACCTAGTAATCCATTCATATCAATGAAGAATTTTGTGAATTAATTGATATTGAAGTGGAACATGCCTAGTTTACCTAAAAAGTTGAATTTGGATTACATTGTTACTTTGAATTATTGAATGATTTTCACTATATTGTATTTCAATTATGTATGAGTTCTAATGTCAAAATGAGAAAGATAAGTGATACCTATTGACTATTAACAACATGGTTGTAAGCAACATACTTTTTGGCTTCATTAAGACAAGTTTGGTGACTTTGTTAAATTCCATCTATTGGGGGCAAGGATTGAATGTTTTATGAAACTCTTTACACACAAGTTCTCTAACGCTTAATTTTACAATCACTTCCATAGAGGTATTGACTTGGCAAGAAAAACTAACTAGATAGGACAGTCGATAGGACATTCATAGTTTTTGGTTTAGTTCATATTGAAGCCTTTGTACTGGTGTAGAGGTATTGACTAATAGGACATTCATAGTTTCTGGTTAATTTCATATTGAAGCCTTTGTATTGGTGTAGAGGTATAGACTTGGAAATAAAATCTAACTAGATGGGACATTCATAGTCTCTGGTTAAGTTCATATTAAAGCCTTTGTACTGGTGGCAGAGGACAACTAGAATTTAGCACAACTAGTTTCCTCTAAAATAACTTCTAAACAATGCTTCTAAGGAACTATAAACAGTGCCTCTTAAGCTCTTCACGATCTCATCCTCTTAGCATAGGTTTAACTATGTTGAAGCCTTGACTTAATCTTCTACAGAAGCCTTGATTTAATCTTCTAAAATAGAAACTAGAAGTTGACTTATTTTATTGTAAATGGACTTCTAAGAGTGTTTGCAGGAGCTCTGTTTTATCCGTGATCCTTATATTCAGATCTTAATTAGAACTTCCTAACAAAGACAGTTCTTAGAAATAGAAGCTGAAACAAGTCTTAGAAACAGAAGATGAAACAAAGAAAGTTACATAAAGAAATTTTTTAAATTGAGCAGCATCCTAATTTCTGGACGAGTGCAGTTTGTTCCCATCTATCTATCTATCTATGGAATTATGATCAGTATGTGTCCATCTATCTATCTATCTATGGAATTATGATCTTTGCCTTCGTTGTCAAAACTTCAACTTTTTACATGGTTTCTAGCTTTCTCTTGCATGGTTGTGGGATTTCCTTGATTTATTTGTTTAGGCTGTGAGGATAGAAGCCATAAAGTTACTGAGCTAAGCTCCAATAAGCAGAGACTAGTAGGTATATGATCTATAACTTATAAACTTAACATGGTTTCTCAACTAAAATAATGATAAATTACTCAATATAATAGCATTATTCAACAAAAACTTATATGTCTCCAGCAACTTATGAAGATAATGAATGTAACATTGTGCACACACTCTGTCTGGAATGTAACACCGAGCACACATTCTGCCTGTATGTCTCCAGCAGTTGATGAATATAATGATGTAACATTGTTTTAACATTTCGATTTTAAGTCTGTAAAATGAATGGAACGCTATCTGAAAATGATTGTATGTCTACAAAATAAATGGAACACTGTCTGAAAAGTTTGATTGTATGTGAACACTCTGATTGTATGTATGCAACAGCTGATGATTAGAATGAATGCTTCAAATTAAAAACAGTAAGGTTTGATGTTTTATAGTTTTATGATCTAGAATTTAATTGGTAGGGAATATTTGCATGGATTTCCATCTCCCAAATTCAAATCTATGTTGTGGATTGATTTTTACATGATCCAATGGCTGATAAGCTTTCATGTTTGATCCTTGTACTTTCTTGTGCTTTCCTGAATTTAGTTCCTAAATTGAAAGGATTGTTGTGTTTAATTCTTGAATTGAAAGGTTGGGTGAACTATTTCCTGAATTGAATGGTGTCATTTAATGTCTTCAATAGGTTGAATGGTTAAACAGATATGTACATATGGCTGACACACATTTCACCTATTCTTGTGCATGTGTTACCCAGCAATGGGATGTGTTGCCCCAATTCAAAATTAGTGGGTGATTGTTTGATGGGATAGTTGTACTTTTGGATGGAAAGCACTGTAATTTTTTATAGTGAATTTTGACTTAGTTGGTAATTCAGAACTGGAGGCACTTGAGACAATAGGTCTTATCAACTTGTGATGTTAAGGCTTGGTGTTTGACAGTTGTTGGTCCAATCAAAATCTGGGCCCATTTTGGACATATTTATATAACTTATATAACTTAATATAAAGTATTTATGTGCATACTTTAGTGAGTTTATGATTTTTTTTTATGGATGTGTGGGACCAGTACTATAACTACTACTGGTCCTTGCACAACAATAGAAGCCTCTCCCAAAGTTGGTGTTGGAAATTTTCATGCACTTTCAATATATAAATTTGGTCTTTTCAACATTGGGTTGTTTGGGTTTACATGAATACTCACATTTTTTTAATACTTGGACACTTGCCTTATCATTTGGCCTTCGACTCACACGTACAAATTTCATCATATAAATCGTGTCGAAATTAATACCACAATGTTGGTGTGAACTATTCCTATGGTGATTGTATGCACCACACTTTAGCATCATAACTGATGCATTGCGCACATGGCCTCGTGGGATATTCCTTGTGACTTGGCGCTTGGTCTCGGCCTAGGAACTAGGTTTTGGTATTGACTTGTGACTTATTGTTTTATAGTTGTTTGGGCCTAGGCACAAGGTTTTGGTGTTGACTTGTGACTTGTTGTTATATATTTGGTTGGTTTTCATGGAATTAGGAGATTTGGCATATAACACAAGACTTAGACCTCGATGGTTGTCTTAGCTCATGGACTTGGGATATTTTTGGTGGTTGGCTCATGGACTTAGGAGATTTTCGATGGTTGTATTAGCTCATGGACTTAGAATATTTTTGGAATATACAATTTAAGCCTCGCACAGAGGCCAAAGAGGTTGTTGATGAGCACTACCAAATTAAAAGGTATCACTCACTGAACTAGTAGAATGGTGTTGTTTTAGGAACTTAGAAGACACTTCCAAACTTAGAAGAGTTGATTTCAAAGATATCCCACATGTAATAACAATGGGTTTTCCCAGGGTTAAAGGATTTGTGTTCTTAGGTGCTTGTCTCTGTATGATATTGTTGTACTAATATTGTGTGGTTTTCTCTGTATGATATTGTTGATTGGCACAGAGGCCCGAGAGGTCGTCGACAAAATTGGCATAAACAATTACGTCATTACGATGATGATCACTGCCAAATTAAAAGGAACCACTCACTGAATTGGAAAAATGGTGTTGTTTTATGACCCTAGAAGACACTTCCAAACTTAGAAGAGTTGATTTCGAATATATCTCACATATCTTCTCGCATGTAATAACAATGGGTTTTCCCAAGGTTAAAGGCTTTGTGTTCTTGTGTGGTAGTCTCTATATGATATTGTTGTACTAATATTGTGTGGTTGTATCTGTATGATATTGTTGTGCTAATATATTATCTGATTGATGTCTTTTTGTGTAATTATTGAATGATGAAATGTATTTTTGTACTAATATATTATGTGGTTGATGTATTTATGTGTAATTATTGAATGATGAAATGTGTAATAAGAATGTGAAAAGATAAAAAATAATTATCAATATGAAAGACCATTTAAAAATCAACATGTTATCTGGTTGATGTCTTTAAATGTAATTATTGAATGATGAAATATAATAAGAATGTAAAAATATAAAAATTAATTATTAGTATGAAATACCATTTAAAAATCGACATGGTATCAAAGCTATGGTGAATTCTTGGAAGCCTAGATCTAATGTCATGTGTAAATTCTTAAGCCCTAATCAAGAAGATCAAAGTTCTATAGGGAGATTTTCTTTGGAACGTTTTGGAATTTATCCTCTAGTTTAAAGAGCATGCCATAGATAAAAAATCTCACCAAAAATGAAGTCGAATTAGCCTATTTCTATGTTTAGGTCAAGATATTCTCAAGGTCATGTTTTTCATTAAAACAAGTTACTCTGAGAATCCTCTAGAAGTTGAAGGTTTATTATTACTAAAGGTCTGGTGTAATCCACAACATCCCAAGACGCCAAATATCAAGAAGGATGATTCCTCGGAAGATCTAAATATCATATACTGTACCCTAAATCCTGCCTACAATTCTTGTTTTGGTCACAATTTTTTTTGGGTACATAAGGTCGTAATGAAAGATATGTTTTACAAGTATGAAATGTTGTACTTAAAATTGACCTCTATTCAAGGGACTGAAATATCCCAAAACCTTATCTACTAATTTTTTTGTTGACATCATCAAGAAAGTGACAGAGACATTCTTGTCTTTAATGTGGGTTGATATGAGGTCTCTGCCTTATTATTTCTAGTAAGGTTGACCTCTTGTTTCAATGAAATAAAATATACTCATTGACAAGGAAAGAATAATTATCATACATTAGAGTCATTTGATCTACTTTGAGATTTAAAAAGGACTTATGAGAAAAGGAACTGAAACCATAAAGTATTTGGCCTGATTGCATCTTTAGGTATGCATTATCACAATTTTTTTTGTTCTTTTAAAAGTTGAAAGTGTAATTTTCCTAATTCTCTAATTCAAGCATTTGGGACAAGTTTGTGAATGCACCTCAAGTCAAAAACACTTAAAGTCTCAAGTCCTTGTATGAAATAAAGGATTGAAAATCCATTAGCATACATTTTATCTTGAAACATGTTGACTTTCTCAATATGACTAATACTAGATAAGCCTAAAAGGAAGAATATCAGCTAAAATGATTTTGCGATGCCAAGGTTTTTGTATAAATATCTATAGAACCATGAAATATCATGTGAAGTTCCTTAGTGAATGGAATTTTCAAAGAAGACATTCTTCTATATTGATGATTTGATAGTCCTGAACATTTGTTGTGTGAAAATATTCTGGGAATAAAGTAAAGAAGAGTTTGAGCTCCTCTTTTAAATTGAAGTCCAAAGTCATTTGTAAATCATATTGAGCTTTAGACACCTCTATTGAAAGGTTCAAATTGTTGACTTGGGGTAGCATCGGATGTGCTCTAAGTCTCATATTTTGTGAAGAGGCTTAGACACATGTATTCTAAATAACCTAGAAAGAATTTGGTGAAATTCCACTTAGATTGTATTCTATAGAAATAATTAATTACTTTTAAAGGAACCCTAAGTTAAAACTTAGGAAAATAAAATAATTAAAGGGTATTAATAGAATATGAGTGTGAATGATCTAGAAGAAATAGATCAAGTAGAAATTATTTGCATCCATTGATTAAGATCTAATATGGTTCATTGAATCTTCAATGAGAAGGTTATAAGAAGGAATTGAAGGATCATTTAGAAAACACATTCGAGAGACATAGAGAATCTAGAGATCGAATTCTTCTAACGGAGCAGTGCTCTGACGAAGATCAGATCTAAGTGATTCTTCATTGCAGTGAGGGGAAATATCATCAGTTGGAAGTTTCCCTGAGCTAGAGAGTACACAACAACAAAGATAGAGAGAGCCACAACATTATGTAGAGCCAGTGACGTAGAGCTTGCATAGTCACTGTGCAGAGCTGCAAAGGGGAAATTGTTTTCCTGCCAAAGAGACAACATAGAGCCAATGTTTATACCTCAAAGATATTTTATGAAGGCTCAGTCTCCAAGCCAACAGGTAGACCAGGGCAGAGGCAGAGGGGCAGCCGAGTTGTGACGCAGTCACTGCATAGAGTGATGCAGTCACTGCACATAGGCAGCGCAGGGCGGTCTAGCCTTGGTGTAGATCAGTGCTAGTTTCCCGTATTTCCTTAATTTTGCTGAATGATTTGACAGTTTCGTCAATCATAGATATGTGTTCAAAATTTACTGCATAATAACTTAAACACTAAGATCTGTTGCACCGGTTTTACCGGATTGGGTTTTTCCGGGGTCATTTGTCCAAAAATAATTGTGTCAAATGGTTGTGTAATCTGTGTATGTTTAGATTTTTTTCCACACTTATATTTCTTCCGCAATATTATTTGTGTAGGCTATAGTGAATGGATTTAGATATTTTCTTGTAGAAGACAGTAAATAATTTGTTAAGTTAAATAACAAATAGAAGATTGTCTATCAGTTGATGCAGTAGGATCCTGAGCTTACGGATTCTTCACATGGTATCAGAGCTTGTTTAAGATGTGCAGGTGAGACAAAGAACAAATCCAGCATTTGTGAAGCCGAGATCAAAGAGTTGCAGTAGCATCAAATCGATCTCCTAAAATATTGCAAAGTCCAAGCTAGGAGGGCTAGTAGCTGCAAAGAAATCTCTCTCTGAGTGAGCCAACAGAGAGGTAGGATTTTCCAGGTCAAATTTTTGTCCAAGGCAGAGGTAGCAGTGCAATAGATTAGCGCAGATCATTAGTTGGAAGGATGCAGTTAGATGCACAACAGTGATTGCTGGTGCAGAGCATCAAGAAGCACATAAGAATCACATTTTGGGCGATTTTTCTGACCTCAGTGAGTTTCTATCCCAAGGAACTCAAGTTCCCCATATAGTATCAATAGTTTTTGTGGCTTACTCCTCAAGGAGTGCGTAGAGCCAGCTATGTAGAGCGTAAGAGGCATTGGATCGAAAACAATTGGGTGATATGGCCACCAACAAATTACGTGACCAGGATCGGTTGGAGGGTGCCTCCAACTACGTGATCTGGAGGGCAAGGATTTCCTTCCTTCTAGATGAGCATGATCTCAATAATTTTATCAACATTGCTCAGGTTGAGCCGGTGGATGCAGCACCACTAACAGCCTTCAAGAATAATATGGGGAAAGCTAAGCGATTAATCCTTGATGGAGTGAGAGATCACATCCTACCACACATATCGAGCAAAGGGACAACCAAGGAGATGTGGGATGGGTAAGAGACATTGTATCAAGGGTCTTCCAAGTAGAGGAAGATGTATTTGGAGAAGAATATGAGCACCACTAGGATGCAAAAGGGAGAACGTATTGATCCATTCATGTCTCAGCTTCAAGAAAACCGAGATCAACTGGAAGCCATAGGATCAGCTCCAAAGGCCACAGAGATGGTTAGATTAGCCCTCAACTCAGTGTTCGAGGAATACCAAGTTTTTTTCCAAAGTATCCTCGGCAAAGAAAACTTGCCAAATTGGGAATCAATGTGGGTATCTCTTCAACAAGAAGAGATGTGGAGAGATTTACTCAAGTGTAAAATTGAGGGCGGTAGCCGCAGTGGTTCGAAGACCAAGAAGGAGGAGGAAAAGAATGTGGCCATTGCATCAAATGGTTAGTAAGAAAAGCGTAGGAGGAAGAAGGATCTATCAAATATCAAGTGTTTCTGGTGTGGCGAGATGGGTCATTACACCACATAGTGTCATCTCAAGAAGGAAAAAGATGAGAAACATGATCCTCAAGTTGGAGTAGAAAATATAGAAGAGGATTATTGTGCGATGATGGCTCATATACCTCCAAGAGAGAGATGGGATGATTTGGAGTTGTAGACCAAAAGGTCTACAATATGGGCAGGATCCTTGAGGATTCCATCTCTTGGATCATCATCTTGCTCCAGGAGCCCAGAACAGAAGCAGCAGGATGGACATATGTAGAGGATTGAGGAGAGATAGTGCAGTGGTTAGCAGCGCCAAAATCTGAGCAGCACAAAGCAGAGGCAACAACAACGTAGCAAGTGCAGCGCAATGCACAATGGTGCAATGTAGTGCAGAGAAGCATCATCACAACAAATTCAGAGAGAGTGCAGAGGCTAGCTGCAGTCAGATATTCATCATTGAGATGCAGTATATTTGTCCAATTTCAGATGTTTTTCATTTGCAATAAGCAACTGTGTTGTAGTGTAGTATCAGTTAGCAGTGGCAGAGTCAACAACAACACTGATGTAGAATTTAGAGGGAGTTGGAGTACAGAGGAAATGTTGGTAGTGGCAGTGTTAGCAGCAGTACAAATACAACATTTGTGCAGAGTTGGCAGACAGTAGATTTAGAAATCAGAAACACAGAGGGAGATGCTTCATAGTTAGAACTTTATGAAGCAAGGCATATTGTTAGAGCACATTCCTCGCTAAGAGGGAGTGTTGATTTGGGGTAGTATCAAATGCGATCTAAATCTCATATTTTGTGGAGAGGCTTAAACACATGTATTCTAAATAACTCAGAAATGGTGAAATTCCACTCGGATTGTATTCTATAGAAATAATTCATTATTTTTAAAGGGACCCGAAGTTAAAACTTAAGAAAATAAAATAATTAAAGGGTATTAATAGAACATCAGTGTGAATGATCTAGAAGAAACGGATCAAGTCAAAAGTTAATCTCAACCATTGATTAAGATATAATCTGGGTCATTGAATCTTCAACGAGAAGGTTATAAGAAGGAATTGAAGGGTCATTTAGAAAACACATTCAAGAGACACTGAGAATATAGAGATCAAATTTTTCTGACAGAGAAGTGCTCAGATGAAGATCAGATATAAGTGATTCATCATTGTAGTGAGGGGCAATATCATCGATTGGAAGTTTTCCTGAGACGAAGAGTACATAGCAGCAAATACCGAGAGATCCACAACATTAGGCAGAGCCAGTGACGCAGAGCCTATGGAGTCAATGTGTAGAGCTGCAGAGGGGAAATCGTTTTCCTTCCAGAGAGACAATGCAGAGCTAGTTCAGACCCTGAAGAGATTTTCTGGAGGCTCGGTCTCCAAGCCAACAGGCAGACTAGCACAGAGGCATAAGGGAAGCTGAGTTGTGACACAGTCACTGCATAGAGTGACAGAGTCACTGCATAGAGGCAACGTAGGGTAGTCCAGCCTTGGTGCAGATTAGTGCCAATTTCCCATGGAGGAGTGAGGTTTGTCTCATGAGATGTATTTTGTCAGTTTTTTTGAATGATTTGATAGTTTCGTCAATCAAAGATATGTACTCATAATTTACTACATAATAACATAAACCCCAAGATCTGTTGCACCGATTTTCCTGCATTGCATTTTTCTGGGGACATTTGTCCAAAAATATTGTGTCGAATGGTTATGTTATCTTTGTATGTTCAAATTTTTTTCCGCACTTATATTTATTTCGAAATATTATTTGTGTAGGCTTTAGTGAATGCATTTCAATATTTTCTTGTAGAACACAGTAAATAATTTGTTAAGTTAAATAACAAATAGAAAATTTTCCATTAGTTGCTGCAGTAGGACCCTGAGTTTACAGATTCTTCACACAAATGAAAATGGATTGTTGAAATACACCATCTACTGACACTGCAAATTCATATCTATAGGCAGAGTTCTTCCTTCAAGGTTGAAGGTTGAGGTGAAAAACTTGTTAAATCAGATACTACTTGGGACTAGATTAGATGTCTCTCTTGATGAAGAAAATCCTTGTTTGTATATGAAATAAAATATTATCAAAATATTTTGACCTTGTAAGAATATGTTAATGTGAAAAGATAGGTTTTTGGAAGTATTATTGACTATGAATACCTAGGGTTAGTAAATCATAGCAAGCCAATAAGGGCTTGAAAAGTAAAGCATAGGGTTTATAAGAAAATATCTAGGATCAAATGTTTCTACTGAAAGAAGAAACCATAGAAATGAATGGCATGATTATGATGATGTGGATAAAGCCGATGAAGATGTTGATGGATGAAAGAAGATCAAGATCAAGAGGGAGTTGACATGTTCTCAAAAGATAAGTACTTTATATCTCTCCTTCATAATTATTACTATTATTGATATTGATTACATAGTCTCTTGTCACTGAATTCTTTTCCGAACTATGATTTTTCTTCCATGACATCTTTATGAGGAGTATTGTTACATATTAAAGGGTACCAAGCTTTTTGGTAGAAAATGGAAGAAAAAAGTAAAGTTGTGATGGAGAGACCCTTTGCGATGAGAGAAATTGTAATGAACGATATTTGGACTTAGAGAGAGCATAATTCCTTTTATGATTGGATGGTAAGAAGTACAAAGAAAATGATTGCCTCAACAAAGGGAAAGAAGCCTATGAAAGGATATTTGGTTAGCTAAACTTTTGTAGAGATAATATTTCTTGATGAAAGAAGTGAACTACCTCAAGATGGTGAGGTACATGAAGAAGTCCTTGTTGATTTTTTTAGCATCCAGAAGTGTTCCAAGTCTCAAAATTTGCAGGGAGGCTTGGACAGAAGCATTCCAAAGAACCCAGAAACAGTTTGTGGAAATTCCACTCAGTTCATGACTTATTAAAATAATTAATTATTTTAATGAAGACCCTAAGTCTAAACTTATGGAAATGAAATAATTAAAGGGTATTAATAAGTCAAAGTGTGAATCTTCTACAAAACATGGATCAAGTCAGGTTTTAATCTTAGCCATTGATTAATATTTTAATCTGGGCCGTTGGTTCTCCAACAGGAATATTATAAAAGAAGGCTTGAGGATCATTTGGAAAATGAGTTGGGCATACACTGAGTACCCGAAGGAGATCGATTCTGAAGTAAGAGAATTCGATTTCAGTGGGAGAGTTGCAAGGCGAGGAGTTTGCAAAAGCAGAAGGATGAGGGAGTCAGGAGTGATCGAGATCAGGGACAGAGGGAAGCAGTGGGGCACTAGAGGCAGCTTGAGGCTGCAAAGTAGAGAACCCAAGCAATCTCCACACAGACTTACGCAGTCTAGCGCTGGGACTGCACAATGAATCACACAGACATACACAGGAGATTGCAGGGGCTGATCAGTGTGTCAAATAATTATTCGAGGAAGTGGATTTTCAGTATCAAGTGGTTTAGAATTTATTCATCAATATATTTCCCTCTAAAGATATCATTTGCTGAAGAATTAAGAAAACCCTCATCTGTTGCACTAGTTTTCCCGCATTATGCTTTTCCAGGGACAATTGTCCGAAAATAACTATGTACATGTGATTGATTCTTGTGTGTATGTTCTATACTATTTATTTCTCTACATATATATTTATTAATGTTGCAGTATTATTTATTTCGATATTTTCCAGAAGATTTTTGAATAATAACTTATTGAAATTGTTATCACTCAGAAAAATGAAACATTATTTGACATGGTCATGGAGTTCATTTGTCACAAGTTGGTATAGGAAAATTTAAATTTTTCATCTTTAAACCTATCCTAAGGTTCAAACCCACCTCCATATAGGTCACATCATGTCCCATCAGTCATAATTAGGTGTCAGATTCCATCTCCCAAATGTTTAAATCCGAAAAGGACACTTTAGCCAATTTTTCCTCTTTTCGTAGCATTTTACACTGTAAAATAGCAATTTTTGCTACAAAACTGTTAGAAAATGAACTAGCTATGCTATGAAAAATAGCTTTTATGTATGTCTTGTCAAATCCGATGAAAATTGTCAGTTCATGATTAGAGGAGATAGGGTGAGTGTCATTTTAGTTAGTTAGGGTTATTTCAAAGGTACAAGGTCATGCCTGAGGTCATCATTACCGTTTTTAGCATGCATGAGTCATGATTAGGGCATGAGTTTTCATCGAAACCATAAAACATTACCCAATTGAGTCCTTTTTTTCATTCTTTGTTTTATCCTTGCATTTTATTGAGTTGCTAGAGAGCTGCTTCACCAAGCCAAGCTGGTTGCTGGCATTTTCAAAAGCTACAGGTGTCATTAATCAAGCGAGCCTAAGAAGATATAAAATCACCATGGCTGCAAGAAAGAAGAATAACAAAGGTGGTCACTGCCTTAGATATGAGCCAATGGACATGAATTTGTTAAATGAAGACCCAAATGCCTTGGAGATATTGAGAAGAAAAGGTTGTTTACAGTTCTGCCAAATATTACAAGGGTGCCATTTGCAAGTTTCTAAGGCGCTTGCTATCAGTTTCAATGGGACAGCTTCAAAGGTGGGAATTTTAAACCCCACAGTAACATTAAAAGCCATTGCAACAACAACAATAATCCCTAGGGGAGGGGAACAATGGTTTAAAGGCATCAAGTTCACCATGCAGGACTACAAAGAATTTATCAAGCTAGAGAAAAGTGAAATTGATCTCACAAATGTTATCCCAAGGAGCTACATGAAAGACAACTTCTCAAAGCTACTTCTAATTATTCAGAAGTACTTCGCCTGTGAACGGAGGTTTCACATGGTCTATTCCTACCACCTTAGGCTTCTACTACATTTTGTGGGTAAGAGGTATCTTGACTTGCCCTTTTACTTATACAAAAGTCTAGCTAAAATGTCAAATAAGGTCCAAGTTAAAAAAGAAGGAAATGAAACCTCTCTTTTTCATCATGGTTTGATCAAGTTGCTGGTGTTAGAAGAGTTAATAAGATTAGGAAGAGATTGGACATCCTTTTTGTTCATCAGTGGTTTTGAAATAGATGTTCTCACGCCTAAAAGAGTTCCCAAACCTAGAGATGTTTCATCATCTACAGTAGAAGAGCAAGTTGAGCCAGTGATCATGGAGACAAAGCCTTTGCAGAAGGTTGATACACCCAAATCTACACCTAAAAAACAAAATCCAACAGTGAGAAAACATGGCAGCAAGAGGGTTACAAGGAGCCAAATAGTGGCTAAGGGTAACTTATAAGACATCTTGCATGCCATTGATATTGAAGAAACTCCCATAGTCCAAGCTGAAGACATAGATGAGGGAGGAAGAAAGCTTAAGAAAGGAAAAACAGCTAAGAAATTAGAATTTGCAGGTGATGATTTTGGATTCATGTTTCAAGCTAGAAAACCAATGACAAGACATGTTAGAAAGGTCATGGAAAGTAGTAAAGAGATTCAGAAGGCCAGTGAAACTGCTCAGCTACCACCAAGCATCATATACCTCTCCTCACTTGCAAAGGAAGATCTGGTCATCAAACAAAAGAAGGGAAAAGAGAAAATCACTGAAAATACAAAATTTGAAGCCCTTAAGGAGCAGTTGAAAGAAGCAAGTGAAGAGATATCAGTCTTGAGGAAAGAGGCAAAGAAGCATAGAGCTAAAAGAGTGCAGTTTGAACAAATGAGAAATATTTGGGAGGATCAAGTCACAAGTGTCTCAGAGACCTTGGACAACACAGAA
Source organism: Pinus albicaulis (assembly GCA_034641835.2). Classification (NCBI taxonomy): domain Eukaryota; kingdom Viridiplantae; phylum Streptophyta; class Pinopsida; order Pinales; family Pinaceae; genus Pinus; species Pinus albicaulis. Next base: position 1,381,784,924 of record CM076581.1, read on the forward strand.
AAACTGATAAAGTGGACTCAGCCACTAAGAAGAGAGGTAAAGCACATTAAAAAGGTAAACCTGCACTTACAGTCCAAGAATAGGACACTGAAAGACCAAGTCAAAGACCTTCAAGAACAATTGGAACTGATTCATGAAGAGCTGGAAAAGAAAGGTTTAAAAACGACTGTGGTTGAGGAGCCCATGGATCAACAGATCATAAATGAGGAGGAAACACCCCAGGAGCCATAAGTTGAGATTGAATATTCTTCAGAGGGTTAATTACATGCAAGAAATCAAGATTTTTCAGCAGGAGGTCATTTTGTGAAGACAGTTTTGAAATGCAAGGAAAATGTACAATCAAAATTCACTTTATGAGAACCAATCACATTTTAGGGGATGACATTATCCCTAATGGTTGAGGTGGCATTGCTTGAGTTAAATGTACTTGTCACATTTTAAATTGTGTATAAAAACTCATGGTTAACCATGGTAGTGCTCTAAGTAGTTTTAAATTCTAAGTAAAGTACTCATAATAAATGTCATTTCACATTTTTTGAATAAAAATATATTATTGTCATTTCATATTTCTTGAAAGAAACAATGCATATCGTTATACAATATATATATATATATATATATAATATTATTTTTATGTATTATATTAATTACATGTTATTATACAATTTAAAAAATATAAATTTTAATTAATAGCATATAATATAATTAAGAATTTATAAATTTATATTTATATTTTATTTTAAGGTATTTCAGTACAAAGGACAAATGCATTAGTTGTTCAATGATAATGACTTTTTCTTGAAAAGATCATTCTTATTTATAGTCACATCAATACAATTTTTTTATTAATTCTATTTTGGTACAACTTTTGAATTGAATTTAAATATGGTTACATAGATTGTGGTGCAAAAAGTGAATTGCAAATTCATAAATATTATTTTATTGGTTTAGCTATTATTTTATTATTTCCTTAGGAGGCCCATTTTAGACCTCGAAATTCCCCTAATGTGGGATCTTATCATCAAATACTTATGACTCGAAGGAAGTGCTATCAAGACAGGTCATCAGCCAAAGTAGATTTGAGGATAAGGGTCAAGCTTTCCTAAAGAGTAGGGTTATGCTCCATAGATCTAAGAGGGTTTTTTAATATGTAAAGTGGTGATGAACTGTCATGCATATTTTCAACATGTGATACTTATGTTGTAACCATCATATAACTGTTTCAAAGATAAGGTAGAGTTATGTAATAAATAGGAGTTAGAGTCCTATTAGGAGATGCCTTCTTTAAGGTGTAGCTGTTAGTTTTCTGTTAGAAGTCATGTTTTTTAGTTATGTGATGTGTCATAGGAGAATTCGATGGTCTAGCCACCAAGCAGATCATCCTTATTGTAATGAAGTTCTGTTTAAAGACAAAGCATCGAAGTAGTCATGGGTTGGAGATTTTTTGCACTAAACTACTTCTTTTATGTATTTGACTTATATCAGTAATACAGAGTGACTTTCTTCTTGAAAAACTTGAGATTCTCATGGGGTTTTAATGTCCTATTGATCTATATCTTTATGTTTTTACCACTTGCAATAGATTTCATCTCTATTACTCAGAATTCATAATTTATGCTCTGACTTCCTTTAGTGATGAAATGACTGTGTTGCCCTATGTTTTATGTGTGATTTGCCTCTGTTAAAGACCCCTATATGCCTCACCTTCCATGTCAAGAAACCTTGCCACTGAAACTACTGATTGTTGACTCCATAAGCCTAATGGTAGCAAGCCTGCATTCTTTTCAACCTGCAAACATAAAAAAACAGGTTACATTTCCAATAGAGTTAGCCATCTAGTACCATCATTATTCAATGTCATAAAACCCCCTTGAGAGAGCCCTCTGAGACTGAACAGGCTAAGCTTCAATCAAAAGCTGGTTTGAAATAGTTACACTGAGTTTTTTGATAATCAGCCAATCAAGTACAATTTTGTGATAACATTTTTGTGAGTCTATCAGGCATCTGAATATATACTTTCCCGAAATTTTGAAGCTGAAATCTTGAAGGTAGCCGGAGCTCGGAATCTGTTCGAGGCTGTAACTACCTTGGTGACTCCATTCAAAATTTTCATGTTCAAATGTGGATTTTAAAAGGAGATATATGAGGAGTATTCTTGACCCAAACCCACCTACAATTGTGGATAATCCAAACACAATTGCCAGAGGCATTCAAGGAAGTTCTGCATAATCAAGTACTCCATTACACACAAAAGCCTTGTCCTCTGAAGTTTTAAGAAGTCCTAAAGATAAAAAGTTTGATGATTAAATTCAAGAAGTGTTGTTTAGCTCTGAAAATGAAAAAGAATTGACTAAGATTGTTTTAGACCTACAAAGAAGAGGTATTGATACCTCAGCCTTAGTGACCCAAAAAGATAAAGAAGAATTTTGGGAAGCAGTCACATCAGAGTTATTGTTAGAGAGGGAATCTTTGGATAGGTTGAAGGAACTATACCCATTTGAAATCTTCCTAAGAAGTAAATCTATTTTTCCTTTACCTGACTAGAGTACATTTGTAATTGGACTACAAACACCAATCACTCCACCTCCTAAAAATTCCTCTTCCTCTATTACTGATGTCCCTAAAACTACCACAGTGCCTGTCATCATGGTTGGAAATGTTCCACCTCCCCCTGTTGCTGCACCTGCTAGGTATGCCCCTCTTGCTCTCCCAGTTGTCCTTAATGCCTTTCCTAGTAAATATTCTGCTAAAATCAAAACTTGGGGAAGTGATGAAGAGATTACAGCTAAAGAGCATGTAGACCATTTTAATGACTTCAAATATAGGGAGGAGGTTGACCATGAGGATGTCAAAATGAGGCTTTTTTCTCAGAGTTTCACTGGTGAGGTCAGAAAGTGGTTCAAAGCCCTTGCTCCAGGAAGCCTGCATAATTGGAATGAATTTGAAGATAGATTCTTGAGAAAGTGGAGAAATAGAACCAACCCTGTGCAAGCCCTCACTGAGTACAATAGTTTGAAAAGAGTTGTTGATGAAACTGTCCAAAATTTCTCCAAGAGATTTAACAAAATTTATGACTCAATCCCTGCCCATCTTAAGCCTCCACCAGGAGCAACTCAAATGAGATATACTAAGGCCTTTGATTATGACTTCTTTATCCTGCTAAGAGAAAGAGAATCCCCTTCACTAGCTAAAATGAAAAATGATGCTGTGAAGGTGGAGGTCAATATGATAGAAACTAAAAAGTCCAAGATGGGAAAGACAAAATTGAAAGAAGAAGATAAGCCTTCCACCTCAGATGAAAAATTTGACTCCATGATGAAAACAATGGAAAAACTAATGGATAGGCTTTCCCTTGGAAACACTTCTGCTCCTCCTGCACAACATGAACCATATTTTAGAAATCCCCAGTTCAAAAGACCTCAAAACTAGCAGAGACCAAGGGAAAACATAGATCAGCCTGACCCTCAAGTAAGGCCTCCTTTTCAGCAAAATTTAGTTGATGAAGAAGATCAGCCTGAAAATACCAGAAGACTCCATTCATTGCCTAGATGAAAACATGTGAGGAATGTTTTTTAATAAGGAATAACATGATGAGTCTGATCATGATGTAAACAAGTGTGAGGAACCATCTGATTACCTTAAAGGTTACCAACATGCAATCTTGGAGATGCAGAAACAATATAACCTCAGAAATAGAAATGTTCCAATTACTGTAAATAAAACACAGCCTAAGAAAGATGCCCCTAAAGCTACTAAGGTTAGAAAAAATCCACCACCTCTTCCTCCTGTCAAAGAGATTGAGAAAATTACTTCTGTTTTCAGTTTGGAAAATGAGATTTCCAAAATCAAGATCCCAATCCCTTTTGGATAAATTCTTAAGGTGAATGAATATAAAAGTAAAATTGTAAAATGTTGAATTCCCAACCAGGGCCTACTGACATCCTTAATGTACAAGAAGACCATCCAACCATCTATTTGGAACCAAGATTGGAAGATGAGTAGAATGAAAAGGTGCCTCCTTTCTATGTCATCCTTAGTATTCATGACATGACATTACATAATGCCATTTTGGATTCAAGGGCCTCTCATAACCTCATGCCTAAAGTAATTATGGAAAGTATGGGATTGGAAATTACTAGGCCATATAAGGATTTGTTTTTTTTTTATTCAAAAAGAGTTTAGTGCATTGGTTTGATAAAAGATGTTGTTGTTGGTCTTACACAAGTCCCTGCCAAGGCAATGGTAATGGACATTGTGGTAGCAAACATTTCACCTAAGTTTGGCATGCTGCTATCTAGATCATGGGCATCAAAGATCAAAGGCACCATGCAAATGGACCTAACTTATGCCACCATTCCTATTTTTGGTGAGCAAAGAAGACTATATAGAGAAAAAATGATGGCTTATATGGTAAGTAGTAAGGACAAACCTCAGAATTTCCCAATTTATGATGTTGAGACTGAATTAGGATCTGCTATACTTTTCAATGAACTAATTGATGAAGCAGAAGATGAGAAGAAAGTAGAAATTCAGGAGGTTGAAAATCAACAAGCATAGAATCAGCAAAACAGTGAAGAAAAGGCAGAAGGTTGGTGGTTGTTACACTTTGATGGATCAACAGGAAGAGATTGGGCTGGAGCATGAATTTGGATCACAACTCCAGAGGATGAAAGTAAGTTCTTTTCTTTCAAATTGAACTTTGATTGTGTTGGCAATATGATGCAGAGTGTTGTCCTTGATGGCAACCCACTTGATGAAGATGATGGCAACATGTTTGATGAAGTTGTTCTTGAAGGAAACTGACTTGATGAGTTGCAACCTATGTGTCAAATATGTACAGATGATGTATCTACAGATCAACTAAGGAGTACAGAAGAAAGAAACTTCAGAAAGGGTCAGAGAAATGATGAATAAGACATGTCACTATGCATACGCGGGTTTGTTTAGGCGAAGTGGCGTATGTACGCGGAAAATTACGTGCTAAGTCGTGTATGCCTAATTGCGCTCTAAATATGTAAAACCAAGGGTTACTACCATGGTATTGACCCATTGTATTGAGCACTTGATTATCTATTTGGTCCCGTCTAGGAATACCATCGGAAGTGGTGTGGTTTTGACTCATGGTATTGATAAAGCTAAACCTATATAAGGAGAAGAAGATCATTGTGAAAAGGTGTGCATGTGTCTGAGCTTTAAATGAATACTTCAATCTGAAGTTTATCTGGATGGTTGAACTCTGTTCTTAATCGATAGATCTGAATCTATGATGCACCTATGAATATGATGAAGGTTCAAAATCTCTAGATCTGGAAATGATGAATCTCTAGGATGATCTGAAAAGAAGTATTGAAGACCTGGCGCAAATCTGTTGAAGAAATTGAAGAAATATGGGTAAGTTCATAGATCTGGTCTGTTCTGCAAATTTTATCTTTTATAGATCTATACGCAGATTCATTTCATAAAAAGCACGTGTATACGCGGATCTGTTTAAACAAAGGCGCGTATGGGCAATTAGGGTTGTTCTGAAAAATGCACAGATGTATATGCAGGTTCGTTTCGTGAAAAGCGCGTGTATACGCGGATCTGTTTAAACAAAGGCACGTATGGTATCTGAACTTATAGTTGCTCAAGGTTGAATGTGATTCTGCATATCTATTCTGGAGTCTGGGTTGTCTCTGATATTCTGGTTACAATGGTTTCACTCTTCTGTTGGAAGCAATGGGCAAAGTATGATTGTTGATAAGTGAAGGGTTGTATTGAAGCTTTTTGATCTAGTTTGAAAATTGATGAAACGTGGTCTGCAGTGGAGCTGAGGGTCGAAGCCTTCAGTAAGGGGGTAGTATCTTCCTTCCAGGAGAAGCTGGTAAATGAGAGCAGGGGGTTGTAGCTCCCTTCCAGGAGAGGCTGGTAAACGAGAGAAGGTTGTAGCCTTCTGCAGGTGGGTGCGTGCATGCTGGTATGAGTCTGTGTCAGTACATGGTTGTAAGATGTTTTCTTTATAATAAAATATTGAAGGCTGAGACAACGGCAGCGGTGGTTTTCTCCCAAATTGGGTTTCCACCTAAAAATCCTGGTGTTCATGTGTGTTTCTTATGTGTGATGATTTACTCTGTTGTTTATTGTTTATTGAACATCTAATGAATGAATGATGGAATGATATAAGTGAAGAATTATCTGCATAATAAGATTTCTGGACATACGCATTTTTTATTAAGGATATCCGCGTGTATACGCGAGTTGGCGTTAGGAAAGTCGCGTATGGGTTTTGAAGTAAGAAAAAGTAAAAATTGTTGAGTAAGTCCTAAATACTGATTCACCCCCCCTCTCAGTATTTTTCCCAACAGATTGCACAAATAATATGGCTGAGTATGAATCTCTATTTTTGGGTTTAGAAATTTTGAAAATATTGGGTGCCCAAAAGATTTATGTTTGTGGAGATTCTGAATTAGTTATTAAACAAGTTGAATGTGTATATCAAACCAAGGATGTGAGAATGAGAGCATACAAAAATTTGATCATGGAGATGTTAGATAATTTTCAAGAATATTCCTTTATTTTGAAGACTCGGGATCAAAACTCAGTAGCCAACTCCCTAGTTGTTTCTACAAGTATGTTTATTATTCTTGCATATTCCACTGAAATATATGAGGTTGAAGTTCATCATAGACCTACTATCCCTGAAAACATAATTCAGTGGAAATTTTTTGAGGATGATCAGCAAGTCAAAAACTTTATAGAATTGAAAGAGCAGTTTGACAACAAAAAAGTAGATTAGAAAAACTTGCTTGCTAAAACTAAGGGTAATTCTGAAGTGTTGCAGCTGAAAAATATTTCTATACCCAAAGGTCTCATCCCACTTGAAAATATTTTTGACCAAAATGATGTGTTCAAGTCTCCTAGGATACAAGCTGATGATAAATAGGTAGAGAGTTGTAACCTTGGTACAATAGCAATGCCAAAAATGATCAAACTTTCTAAGCTTATTTCTGCAGACATGAAACAGAAATATATTGAGATGATGAAAAGGTCCATAGAAATTTTTACATGGAGTTGTGCTGATTTGCAGAAATATGATCCTACTATTATTCAATATACCATTCCCATTAAAGAAAATGAAAAGCCTTGCGAACAGAAGCTGAGGAGGATTAATCCACTTCTCATGAATCTGATTGAGAAGGAAATTAAGAAGCTCTTTGATGCCAAAATTATTGTCCCAATCAGATTCTCAAAATGGCTTGAAAAATTGGTACCAGTAAGGAAAAAGAGTGGAGAAATCGGAATCTACATTGATTTCAGAAACTTGAACAAAGCCTCTCTGAAGGACAACTACCCTCTCCCAAAGATGGACCAAATTATGCAAAACATTGTTGGTTCCCAAAGGATGTCTATGTTGGATGGTTTTTCAGGATACAATCAAATACTAGTGCACCTAGAAGATCATGAGAAAATTGTATTTACCACACCATGGGGGACATTCATGTATGCCAAGATGCCCTTTGGTCTTATGAATGTAGGAGCAACCTTTCAAAGAGTAATGGACAATTCCTTTGCTGAGGAGAAGGATAAGTTGTTGGTTGTCTATCTAGATGACATAATAGTATTCTCAAGAAGAGAGGAAGACCACTTGAAGCATTTGGAGAAAGTTCTACTGAAGTGTAGAAGGTTTGGTATTTCTCTTAATCTCACTAAGAGTATTTTTTCTTTAACTTCTGGAAAGTTACTTGGGCACATTATACCTAAAGATGGGATAAAGATTGATCCGAACAGGGTCAATTCCATTCAGAAAGTGGCTCTGCCTAGAAGCAGGAAGGAAATTCAGTCTTTCCTTAGAAGAGTGAATTTTGTGAGAAGTTTTATTCCCAACTTTGCTGAGATTGTCAAATACATAACCGAGATGTTGAAGAAAGAAGCTAAAATTAAATGGACAGTTGAAGCAAAACACTCATTTGAGGAAATCAAGAAGGCACTCACTCAAGTACTAGTGTTGATTAGCCCGGATTTTTCAAAGGAATTTATGGTTTTTAAATTTGCATTAGAAAATATAATTGTTGGAGTTTTGTTGCAGAAAGGACATCAAGGTACGGAGAAAACCATTTCATTTTTTAGCAGGAACCTTGCTAATTCAGAGCTGAAGTATAACACCTTAGAGAAACAGGCATATACTTTGGTCAAAGCCATCAAATATTTCAAAATTTATATTCTGCATTCTCATGTCATAGCATTTGTTCCTAATGTTTTTGTGAAGGACATCTTAACTCAAGCTGATCCTGATGGTAAGAGAGGGAAGTGGATAGAAAACTTGTTGGAATATGTTATAGAGATCAGACCTACAAAATTGGTGAAAGGTCAAGGGCTAGCAAAGCTGATGGCTCAGTCCAATTTTGACTGTCTTGATATGAATTTAATTGGAGAAATTTTAGAATTATCAGATGAAGATGAAGAGTTGATTCTCATTGAAGATAAGTACATTCTGTTTGAGTGGTATAGAGACATTTTTTTTGTCTTACATCATCATAGAGCTCCTGCTGAATTGACAAAATCTAAAGCAAGGTTTGTGAAGCTGAAATATCTGAGGTATTGCATCATAGATAAAAATATATATTGGAAAGATACTGGTGGTATTCTTTTTTATGTATATTTGATTAATTATTAGTTAGATATAGTTATCTTAGGTTTTATTAAGTGAAAGGGCATGATCAAAAATCATGCCTCTTCACCAAGGGACACCATGAGGCTATATTTAAAGCCTCGGTGATTCCCCATTGTAATCATATCTCATATCTCATCTTTATCAATAATAATATATACTTATTCAAGTTTACCAGAGTTTTTACACTCCATTGGTATCAGAGCCATCGCTCTTCGAGATCTGTGTGATCACCCAGAATTAAGGAATTACAAGAAAATTCCAAAATTGCAGATTTTTTTAAAAACCAAGTGCTTGTGGGTAGCAACATTTGTTTTTTAAAAAAGAAGAAGGAAGAAATATATATATATATATATATATATATATATATATATATATAAAATCAAAAGAGAGAAGGAAAGTAAACATAAAGGGGGAAATAAATTAAAAGGAAAAAAAATATTTAAAAGAAAATAGTTCCAAAAGAAAAAAAAGTAAAAGTAAAAAGAGATATATATATAAAGAAGTATATATACGTACATGTGAAGACAAAGTAAAAAGGAACAAGGAAGAGTAATTGCTCGTGGTTTACAAGCTCGTGGTTTTGGGCCCATGGTAATTGCCCATGGTATTAAAACCCATTTCCCCTTTTCAAAACAACGTGCCTTTTCAAAACAAAGTGACTTTTAAAAACAACGTAACTTTTCAAGGTTAACAATCTTTTTCCCCATAATTATATATATAATTCAAATAATAAAATAATAATAATTATTATTATTATTATTATTTAAATATATATATATAATAGAAATTATTATTATTATTTCAAAAAAAAATTAATTTAATTAATTAATTAATTAATTTTAAAAAAAAAAAGAGGGAAAAACTGGCAGAAAAATATTCCCCACCTCATACACGTTCAATGTCTTCATCAATGTCGATGGCCGAATTCCAGAAGAAATTGGTGGATCTCGAGAAACAGATCAATAATAATTCTGAAGAATTCGGAAAAAGATTAATCGATCTTGAAGGTACAGTTGCAGGACACTCCAACGACATCAAAAAGGTTCATGATACAACAAATCGAATAGAAAGACAAATGTGGCTAAATCATCACGAGGCCACAGAAAAACATAACGAAGCAATGAACAAGATGACAGAACTCTTCAATAAGCTGAATGATAAGATAGATAAGTTAAGTCAAACACAATCCCCAATATCTCCTAATATGGAACAAAATCAACAAAACAATTCCACAGATTCAGGGAACTCAGAAGAGCATCAGGAAAAGACCGATTCCCCACATCATCAAGAAGATAGTAATGCATATTTTCAAAATAAGCAGCTTTGGAATGCATTTGCTAATCAATATCCCCTTCTTGTTCCACCATTAGCATATCAGCGAAAAGCCAAAATCGAGCTACCCAAGTTTGATGGTAATGAAAAAATAGCGTTGCATGGCTTAATAAAGCAAAAGAATATTTTGAGATTTATGACATTACTAGTGATGACGAAAAAATTAAGCATGCTTCCATGAAAATGGAAGGAGAAGCATATAATTGGTATATGTGGTGGAAAAATACGACGCTCGCTATCAGTTGGAGGAAATTTAAGGATGCATTCTTCAAAAGGTTTCAAGGCATAAAAGAAGAAAAGTTTTTTTCAACGTTTATCAAATTATGCCAAAAAGGAGATGTGGATGAGTACACTCGAGAATGGGAGACCTTGGCAACACGAGTACTTGGATTGTCAGAATCTCATCTAATCCAGTCTTACATCTCAGGACTTAAAATCCATATACAAGAAGAGCTCGAACTTCATGAAGTTACATCAGTAGAAGTAGAAAGGCAAAAAGCAAAAGCTGCTGAAAAGAAATTTGAAAGATTATCAAAACCAGAAAAAGTATATTCGAGACAAAGATTTCCTCAATCTGAAAATATAGATGACACAAAATATGTCCCACTCCATCTTCGTGAAGAAGAAAAATCTAGTGTGGAAAAACAAAGAATGAGAGAGGGCAAGTGCAAGCGTTGCGGTGAAAACTAGGACCCTAAGCACAGATGTGCTAATGGAAAAGCGAAAAATCTATACAGTTGTGAAGCAACTAATGACGCTAACAATAATGATTCATATATAGAAGGATTAGAAGACAACTTAGAGTTCTCTCTAGAAGTGGATGGCGAAACTATTCCGCAAGTGTCATTATCAGCTATGACAAGCATATCACAACCTCAAACCCTAAGGTTAAGAGGACATATCAAGAACAACAACGTAATGGTTCTCGTCGACACTGGCAGTACCCACAATTTTATAGATTCAACCATGGCAAAAAGACTTAACATATTTACCTTCCCCATGCCTAATATGAAGGTAATGGTGGCCGATGGTAAGAAGATTGAGAAAGTAGGGAAATGCCATAAGGTCAAACTACAGATAAAAAACTTTCATTTAGAATCTCCATTCTACACCGTTCCATTACGAGGAGTAGATGTGGTCTTAGGAATTCAATGGCTACAAACTTTAGGTACTTATTTTGCCAACCATCAGAAGCAGTTTATAAGTTTTAAGTGGAAAGGGCAGAAACATAGGTTGTATGGATTCCAAGCCCCAGAAGATCAAGTCGTATCTTCCTCTCTGATAACGAAGATGATTCAAATAGGAGCGCCAACATCTACAGTACAATGTCATCAGTTAGAAATGTTATCTTCAAAAGGGAGCCACGAAGAGTCACCAGAAGAACAAGGACTAGTTCGGACACACGAAAAAGTATTGCAGGATCTACCCATAAAAGTGCCTCCAGATAGGAAAATCAAACATCCAATAGAAGTCAAGACAGGATCCAACCCTGTCGATATCAGATCTTTTCACTATCCAGATCAACAAAAGATTGAACTCGAGAATATGCTCCACGATCTTTTTAAAATGTGGGAAGCAAGAGCCCACCGCTCAAGAAACCCAGGCATTCGTCAACATTGTCCATCGTTACGTATGCTTTGAGGACAAAGCATATTTAAGAGAGGGGAAATGTTATGTATATTTTATTAATTATTAGTTAGATATTGTTATCTTAGGTTTTATTAAGTGAAAGGGCATGATCAAAGATCATGCCTCTTCACCAAGGGACACCATGAGGCTATATTTAAAGCCTCGGTGATTCCCCATTGTAATCATATCTCATATCTCATCTTTTATCAATAATAATATATACTTATTCAAGTTTACCAGAGTTTTTACAATCCATTCTTTTGATTGTTTGATGGAAGAGGAAGCTGAAAAAAGTGATTGAGGAGTTTCATAAAGGAGATTGTGGATGTCATCGCTATTGGAAGGACACAACAAACAAGATTCTTAGAGCAGGGTACTACTGGCCTACTATGTTCAAATATGTCTACAAGAAGATAAGTGTTTGCCATGAATGTCAGATTTTTTATGGTAAGAAAATTCTTGTTCCTTTACCCTTGATGCCTATCTATGTTGAGGCGCCATTCCAGCAGTGGGGGCTAAATTTTATTGGTGAGATTCATCCATAATATTCAAGTCAGCATCGTTGGATCCTTGCAGCAACGAATTATTTCACCAAGTGGATTGAAGCAATCCCAACTAGGCAAGCAAATGATTCAGCCATCATTTCATTCTTAGAAAATAACATATTGTCTAGGTTTGGTTGTCCTATGAAGATCATCACTGACAATGCACAGGCATTCAAATGATCCAAGAGGCTGATTAGTTTTTTTCATCAATATCACATTACACTTGGGCACTCTATTGCTTACTATCCACAAGGTAATGGTCTTGCTAAATCTTCTAACAAAAGTATTGTCAGAATTATAAGAAGGTGTTGTAGGAAAACAAAAATTCATGGCATTTGAAGTTGAAGTATGCTCTGTGGGCTGATAGAGTGTGTACAAAAACGTTAATTGGTACTTCACCTTATGAGTTGGTGTATGGTACTGAATCCATTTTTCCTACATTATTGGGAGTGCCTGTCATTAAACTACTGCAAGGATTAGAGGAGGAGCCAAATGCAATTCAGAGGAGAATAAACCAGTTAATAGCCCTGCAAGAAAAAAGGGGGGAAGTCTATAACAAAAATCAGCAATCTCAAAACAGAAATAAGAAGACATTTGACATGAGGAAGGTCAGAGAGGAAAACTTTCAGATTCAAAATGTGGTATTGAAGTGGGAGGTCAGAATTGTAGAAAAGGGGAAACATGGTAAGTTTGAGAATATATGGAAAGCTTCATTCATAGTAGCTGCATTCCATGGAAACAACACTTACATACTGCAGGAGATGGATGGACAACCTTGTGCTGGAGGGCCTATCAATGGAAGGATTTTGAAGCACTATTCCTCTTAAGTTCTATTGATCTTTCATTCCATTGTATATATTCCATTTTAATATGTTTTTCTGCTAATAAAGAAAAGTTGGTCATCAAGCTTGAGCCCGAAGTGAAGTCCATTAGAGTTTGAAGGAAGCATGGAAAATTTCAGAGTTTTTATTTCCAAGAATATGGATAACATTGGAACTACAGGTTCTTTGGTGTACCATAGGGGCACACCATCCCAAGTGGAGCCACTATTATCACTCAGAAAAAGTGAAACATTATTTGACATGGTCATAGAGTTCATTTGTCACAAGTTGGTATAGGAAAATTTAAATTTTTCATCTTTAAACGTATCCTAAGGTTCAAACCCACCTCCATATAGGTCACATCATGTCCCATCAATCATCATTAGGTGTCATATTCCATCTCCCAAGCGTTTAAATCTGAAAATGACACTTTAGCCTGTTTTTCCTCTTTTCATAGCATTTTACACTGTAAAATAGTAGTTTTCGCTACGAAACTGCCTAATAGTTTCGTAGTGAAACTATCCGAAAATAAACTAGCTATGCTATGAAAAATAGTTTTTCTGTCTGTCTTGTCATATCTGGTGAAACATGTCAATTCTTGATTAGAGGAGATAAGGTAAATGTCATTCGATTCAGTTAGATTTATTTCAAAGGTACAAGGTCATGCCTTAGGTCATCATTACCGTTTTTAACATGCATGAGTCATGATTAGGGCATCAATTGTCATCGAAACCATAAAAAATTACCCAATTGAGTATTTTTTGTCATTCTCTGTTTTATCCTTTCATGTTATTGAGTTGTTGGAGAGTTGTTTCACTGAGCCAAGTTGGTTGCTGGAAAGTTGTAGGTGTCACTAATCAGGTGAGCCTGAGAAGATATAAAATCACCATGGCTGTAAGAAAAAAGACTAACACAGGTGGTCACTGCCTTAGATATGAGCCAATGGAAATGAATTTGTTAAATGAAGACCCAACTGCCTTGGAGATATTCAAAATAACAGGTTGTTTACAGTTCTGCCAAATATTGCAAGGGCGCCATTTGCAGGTTTCTAAGGATTTTGCTATTAGTTTCAATGGGACAACTTCAAAGGTGGGAATGTTAAACCTCACAGTAACACCAGAAACCATTACAACAACAACAAGAATCCCTAGGGGAGGGGAACAATGGTTTAAAGGCATCAAGTTCACCATGCAGGACTACAAAGAATTTATCAAGCCAAAGCACAGTGAAATTGATCTCACAAATGTTATCCCAAGGAGCTACATGAAAGACAACTTCTCAAAGTTGTTTCTAATTATTCAGAAGTACTTCACCAGTGAAGGGAGGTTTCACATGGTCTATTCCTACCACCTTAGGCTTCTACTGCATTTTGTGGGTAAGAGGTCTCTTGACTTGCCCTTTTACTTATACATAAGTCTAGCTAAAATGTCAGATAAGGTCCATGTTAAAAAAGAAGTAAATGAGACTTCTATTTTTCATCATGGTTTGATCAAGTTGCTGGTGTTAGAGGAGTTAAAAATATTAGCCATAGATTGGACATCCTTTTTATTCAGCAGTGGTTTTGAAATAGATGTTGTCACTCCTAAAAGAGTTCCCAAACCTAGAGATGTTTCATCACCTACAGTAGAAGAGCAAGTTGAGCCAGTGATCATGGAGACAGAGCCTTTGCAGAAGGTTGATACACCCAAAGCTACACCTGCAAAACAAAATCCAACAGTGAGAAAACATGGCAGCAAGAGGGTTACAAGGAGCCAACAGTGGCATTTAAGGGTAACTTAGAGGACATCTTGCATGCCATTGATATTGAAGAAACTCCCATAGTCCAAGTTGAAGACATAGATGAGGGAGGAAGGAAGCTTAAGAAAGGAAAAACAGATAAGAAATTAGAATTTGCAAGTGAATATGTTGGATTCATGTTTCAAGCAATAAAACCAATGACAAGACATGCTAGAAAGGTCATGGAAAGCAGCAAAGAGATTCAGAAGGCCAGTGAAACTGCTCTGCCACCACCAAGCATCATAGACCTCTCCTCACTTGCAAAGGAAGATCTGGTCATCAAAAAAAAGAAGTGCAAAGGGAAAATCACTGAAAAGATAGAAGTTGAAGCCCTTAAGGAGCAGTTGAAAGATGCAAGTGAAGATATATCATTCTTGAGGAAAGAGGCAAAGAAGCATAGAGCTGAAAGAGTGCAGTTTGAACAAATGAGAAAGATTTGGGAGGATCAAGTCAAAAGTGTCTCAAAGACCTTGGCCAACACAGAAAAACTGATAAAGTGGACTCAACCACTAAGAAGAGAGGTAAAGCACATTAAAAAGGTAAACCTGCACTTACAGTCCAAGAATAGGACACTGAAAGACCAAGTCAAAGACCTTCAAGAACAATTGGAACTGATTCATGAAGAGCTGGAAAAGAAAGGTTTAAAAATGATTTTGGTTGAGGAGTCCATAGCTCAACTGATCATAAATGAGGAGGAAACACCACAGGAGCCATAAGTTGAGATTGAATATGCTTCAGAGGGTTCATTACATGCAGTAAATCAAGATTTTGCAGCAGGAGGTCATTTTGTGAAGACAATTTTGAAATGTGAAATTTATGCACTTTTACACAGTTTTGTAGCATTTCCTAGGCTTAAAGCCAGGAAAACACTACGAAAAAACCTATAGCAGCCTTTTTGCCTCTAAAATCACTTTTTGTAGTTTTCAAGGTAGGATATTGATGGTGGTGATGTGTCATGACTTGATTGACACCATGGAACAACAAAGGAGCGAAGTTATTGGGTGCATAAGCCACTTTTTCAATGCTACCAAAACTCGCTACGAAACAGTCTTGTTTTCATAGCGAGAAATTGTTAAAGTTTTTGGAGCATCTTAATGGCAGTTTTGGAGAGATGGACTCCTCCAACGTGTCTAGGGAGATTATCATTAAATTCTTATGACTCGAAGGAAGTGCTATCAAGACAGGTCATCAGCCAAAGCAGATTTTGGGATAAGGGTCAAGCTCTCCTAAAAAGTAGGGTTATGCTCCATAGATCTAGAAGAGTTTTTTAATATGTAAGGTGGTGATGAACTGTCATGTATCTTTCGAGCATGTGATACTTATGTTGTAACCATCATATAACTATTTCAAAGATAAGGTAGAGTTATGTAATAAATAGGAGTTAGAGCCCTATTAGGAGATGTATTCTTTAAGGTGTAGCTGTCAGTTTCTGTCAGAAGTTATGTTTTTTAGTTATGTGATGTGTCATAGGAGAATTCGATGGTCTAGCCACTAGGAAAATCATCCTTATTGTAATGAAGGTCTATTTAAAGACAAAGCATCGAAGTAGTCATGGGTTGGAGATTTTTTGCACTAAACTGTTGCTTTTATGTATTTGACTTATATTAGTAATACATAGAGACTTTCTTCTTAACAAACCTAAGATTCTCATGGCGTTTTAATGTCTTATTGATCTATATCTTTATGTTTTTACCACTTGCAGTAGATTTCATCTCTATTACTCAGAATTCATAATTTATGCTTTGACTTCCTTTAGTGATAAAATGATTGTGTTGCCCTATGTTTTATGTGTGAGTTTCCTCTGTTAAAGACCCCTATCTGCCTCAGCTTCCATGTCAAGAAACCTTCTCACTGAAACTATTAATTTTTAACTCCATAAGCCCAATAGTAGCAAGCCTATATTATTTTCAACCTGCAAACATAAAAAAACAAGTTACATTTCCAATAGAGTTAGCCATCTAGTACCATCATTATTCATTTTCGTAAAACCCCCTTGAGAGAGCCCTCTCAGACTAAAGAGGCTAAGCTTCAGTCAAAGGCTGGTTTGAAACAATTACATTGATTTGTTTGATAAGCAACCAATCAAGTACAATTTTGTGATAATAGAAATAATAAGTAGGAGAGATAAATCTATTGTTGCGAGTGTTTAGTTTCCAGTTTGTAAATTCCACATGGTATCAGAGCCAGAGGAGAATAACAGGAAGGGGGGAATCTACCATTGAAAAAAAATATATTGTTGCAAAAGCAATGTAGATGGGTTCATGTAGTTCTCCAGGAAGGGTAATAAGCACGACATAACAGATGGATCATGATGTCTTTGTATTGGCATCCAGACTTGAGGAAGATTTTTCTTGTGTATCGAGCACTGGTTCTTCTGATGTCTGGTATATTGACAGTGGAGCCTCTACTCACATGAGTGGAGTTCAAGGCTATTTTTCCAACTACCAAGAAGAGGAGATGAATTTCAAAATAACCATGGGTAATAAAGCAAAATGCACTCCCATTGGGAGAGGTACAATATTTTTTCAGACCGAGGCGAGAAATAGAATCTAGGCCACTAATGTGCTACATGTGTCGGGTTTGGGGATGAACTTGCTCTAAGTGTATCAGCTTCAAAACCAAGGATATGACATTTACTTTATTGGAAATAGTGTCTACATCAAGCACCCCAGTTGAAAGAAGAAGACACATATTGGGGTAAGTAGCAACAAACTGTACAAGCTACAACTTGACTCTCCAATGGTACTGGTCGGCAACGTTGATGAAATGGACCTGAATGAGCTATGGCACAGAAGAATGGGGCATTTGCATCACGGGGCATTGATAACTCTCTAGAAGACTGTCACAGGTGTTCTAGAACTAAGCACTAAATGAGATGATGTCAGCAATGGGTTCGTATTAGGAAAATATGCCAAGGCAGCATATGAGAGAAGCAACAATAAGGCCAAGGGTGTATTGGATATGATACACTCAGATATATGTGGACCAATGTCCACTAGAGCTCTTAGTGGTGCCTAATTTTTCATCACCTTCATCGATGATCATTCCAGGAAAACCTGGATTTACTTCTTGAAGACCAAGGATGAAGTCTTTAGTCGATTCAAATATTTTAAGGCTCTGGTAGAAAATATGATAGGGAAGTGGATCAAGGTGTTGTGATCAGATAATGGTGGTGAATACATAGACAAAGAATTCACCGGTTTTTGCATAAGAGAAGGCATCAAAAGAGAGTGGACAGATCCATACAATCCAGAGCATAATGGTGTGCCAGAAAGGAAGAACCAGACTATTGTTGAAGCAACAAGAGCCATTTTGTATGACCAAGACATGCCTAAATTCCAGTGGGCTGAAGCATGTAATACAACTATCTACATTCATAAAATGACTCCTCACGCTGCATTGGGAAAGATAACGCCAGAAAGTGTCTTCATTGTGTTAGTGTCCCATGATTTGGCTGATTGGCAAGCCAAATGACAGTGTAACATCAAACCAGTCTTTGGAGCCCAAGGACCTAGCCTTCTTGGACTCAGATATGGCTCTCTCTACTTGTGTAAGGGATATCTGTGTGTTTGTTTATTGTGTTCTTGACATTAGGCTAGTTATGAAGTAGGTTTTTGGTTTTGGTTTTTAGGTTGTGAGGGATGAATTGATCAAAGACATAATATAGGTAAAAATATGTCAGATCAACTGGGCTATGGGGTCGAAAAGGTCAAGAAAGCTTTCAGATGGTGATACAAGGTTGTTGAAGGGCCGAATTGATTTGAGGTAAAATGGATCTTTGGGAAAAATGGAGTGAGATGGACATTAAATTTGTGAATAACAAAGGATTTCAAACATAACTAGTTAAATAGCTGACATAAACATGGTAGGGCAAACCATTAATCATGAGAAATGTAACTGTAAACTAATCGATGCATAGAAATAAACATTCAAGCCATGCATAGATACATATGACTCTCTAACTTTAGGAAATGGCTATCAGACTTTGGGGAAATACATTTAAGACGGAAAAACAACTTAAATCACTATGAAGGAATGCCTAAGCATAATATTTCAAGCTATTTGGCACTTTGAAGACAAGATTGTGTAGTTTTAGGCAAAGGGCAAGATTAGTACAAGACCTCCTTGGTTCAACAAATGACAATCTAATCAATCAAAGAGAGGTTTCATAGGTGGAGCTATGGCTAGCCATGAGTAAGCAGGGCATACCTTCAATCATACTTAGCATGCATAAAACCATAAATGAAACAAACAAACAATATTTTTCAGTTATTAAAGAGCAATCAAGGATTCTTTAATATGACTAAGAATGAAGAAAACATGGAAGCTATAAAGAAACAGGAAACTTGAGGTGCCTCCAAGGGCATGTCTCAAGTCTATTCTCTACTGTCTTATAGCAAGCAAGAACATGGAATTATGAATGAAAACTAAGAAACAAAACAGAGAGAGAGACACTATACCATTCTACCAAGTGATGGAATCCAACAACAATCCTCTTTCATCATCCAAAAGCACTCAAGAAACTCTTCAAAAGCATGAGACAAGTATTTCTTCCAAAGGTTATATGACCATATATTGCTTCTATTCATCAAGTTCAGTCTTGTTTACAATGAAAGCCTTTGGAATATATAGGCCAAAGTGGGGAAAACCTCTTGGTTCAACTTGCAATCTCATTGGCCTATCCAAAATATCTAATTTTGTCCTTGAGGCTTTGCAAAGCCCAAGGCACAAAATATCTAATAAAATATCTCAAAAATGCTAAAAAAGGGAAATATATTGACTTTTCATAACTTATCATGTACAAAAATAGCTAAACGCACATGAAGAAAAGTCACTTTTGAAAGGTTCATTTTTTACAAAAATACTCAAAAAATACATCAGCAAAAGGTCCCCTGACTTGCCGACAACTTTTGGAGGCCTTCCCGATGTCGAAACGAGGCCCGTGATGGCTCGTTGGAAAGATCTAAGTGTCTACTTTCTGAAAATGTTTAGTTTTCTCCAAACGGACCACAAGAAATCCTCCAAAAATAGACCTGTGTGTAAAAACCCAAAAAATAAGCCTAGCTGATAAACGGGGCAGAGTGTAGAAAAAGCGAGTGTTTTTCGCCATTTTGGGGGAGTAAATGATCTTCAATTGATCTGAAAATAACTGAGTAGATGCCCCTGAAATTATGGCATCCAATGATATCATTCTCACCCTTTGAGGATGCCCCAAACTGAAATGGCAATGCCCATGAGTTTTAGCCAAAAACTCAAAAATGACAAAAAACCAAAATTTGTCGAATTTCGCCCAATTTCGGTGAGCATGACCCTCAAAGGTTTTCAGAAACATGTTGTGAAGCTAAGGCCAAAATTTGGATCTTTGAGGTGTCTTTCCTCAATTTTGGTGCCGGGCGCTTCCCTTTAGCCTCCTTGAGTTTTTCCTGAGCAGCCTTCAATTTCCGTCGGGCAAACTGATTGAGACTTTTATAATGCCCGGTCATCCTCCGTTAAAGATCCAAGTCTCTATTTTCTTTCTCCAATTTCTTCTCCAAGTGATCATTGACTCTCTCAAGCCATGCTTCCCGATTGTTCTCTATCTCTTGTTTGAACAATGTAGTGAGAGGGGTGGTTGGAGAAGGGCATCTTCTTCATCCTTTTGTTTCTCAAGGGCCTTTTTGAGTCCCATGGTTCTTGGCCTCTTTCGCCTGGGCTGATCTTCATCTTCACTCTCATCGAACTCACCCATGAGTTCTTCCAATCTCACTTGTGCTTTGGAGGCCTCCTTTTTGTATTTGATGGCCCGTGTCTCATATACTGCCATATGGACACTCATCTGTTTGTTTTGAACTTGCAAAAAGTGATTGAAGTTCCTAGCCCTATCAAGATCAGTCCTCAAAGCATCAATTTGGTTTTCTCTATTGATCAAGATATTTTCTAAGATTCGGGCTTCATTGTCACTATCATCACTTTGGATTTGAATGATGTCGAATTCCCTTTCCTTTTCATGGCTTCTTTCTTCTTTTTCCTTTCCTTTGCTTTGGGTGGCTCTTTTAGTCTTCCTCCTCTTGGGCAGCTCGACAATGGGCTTCTTGGGAAATTTTCCCTTGCTTCGGAGGGCCCTAGTCACATTTGGAGTTACAACTCTAGGCACCATTTTTTTTGATGTTCGGGGCTTGGCCACTTTCAGAGAAGAGAGCATGGCCCCTTGCCTAGGAGAGGCAGCTAGCACATGCTCCATTGGCTCTTTATCCTTGTCACTTTGCTCATCATTCTTGCCACTGTCTTGGATTTCTTCATGGATGCCTTGACTGTCCTTGTGCATTTATTTTGGAGGGTTGTCCTCCTCACTGTGTTGCATATTTTTACCATGTTGTTGTTCCTTTTTATGAGGCTGTTGTTCATCAACATGAGGCTGCTCACTCTCACTGTGCTGCACATCTTTATCATTCTGCCCTTCATCATCTTCAGGAGACTGCTCACCCTTGCTGTGTTGCACATATTTATCATGTTTCCCTTCATCATCTTTAGGAGACTGCTCACCCTTGCTGTGCTGCACATCTTTATCATGCTACCCTTCATCATCTTCAGGAGACTGCTATTCATCATCATGTTTCTTTTCATCATGCCCTTCTTACCCTTGCTATTCTGCCTCACTGTGTTCTTCTCCCCCTTGCTGTCCTGTTTCACTATGATGCTGCTCATCATCACCTTCCTCTTCATCCCCTTGCTAATGCTCTTCTTCCTCATCATGCTCTTTTTCTTGTTCTATGGTAAAATTGAGCTTCTTGGGAATAGGTTTGCTAGAAGAAGGTGAAGGATGGTGAGTAGACGGTGAAGGAGATGTATGAAATGAAGGGACAGTGGTGAAATCCGGATGTGTGATGAAAGTGTCCCAAGAGACCTCCTTCTTCTCATGCTGATGAAGAATGATGACCTTGATGAGGGAGTGATGGAAGAGGCAGGCTGTCTGCTGAGAAGGAGGCTTTTTCTGAACAGTGGAAGCCATTTTCTCAATACTTCTATGTAGGAAGAAAATGAGATTTAACAATTTGGCCCTCGTGAAATGCATGAGAAATCGGATATGATAGGCATAGACTCGAGAGAATCTTCCCTCGCAAGTGAAGTATTTCATGATGATCTTCATGAGGGGGGCATAACTGGTCAATAAATATGAGAAGGGGAAAATGGATAGACATGAATCTCTATGCTCAGGCTTCAGAAAAGGCTTGTATTTGTCCAAGTCCAGGTGGATTTGTTTAAACCACTTCTCCCTGACATAAGGGATTTTGGTGGCCTTGGAAATGGACCTTGGAGAGAATTTGAAATCTAGGCCTGCCAGCTGAAAGTGCTTCTCTTGAAACCTCAAAGCACAAATATGTGTCAAAGGGGAATAGCTCTTCACCTCTTGCACTCTTTGACAAAAATCTAGACACCCAAACTCATGGAAATTAAATAAGACTGATGGATGGGCATTCACTTCTTCAGTGGAAACAGGCTCAAATCTCTTGTGCAGGCCACTCCTACTGTCTTTCCTGGGAGGCATCCTGTTTTGAATGTTCTCTGCAACACCAAGCTGTCTCAAACGGCCTTTGGAATGTTTTCTCAAGCACACACCTCTGTCATGCTTATCAGTCACTGTTTGACCAAGACAACTGCTTCAAATGCTTTGTGAAATATTCTCCCAACACCAACCTTGTGCTTCTTCTAAATCACTGTTTTGTCCTCCTTTATGCCAATCAAAAATTTTTTGTTAAATGAAAAGCAAACAGTCAATTTGATTACTGTGCTTGGGCAAGGTAATTTGAAAAGAGGTATTGGTGGCTTTTTGTAGAACAGAGATCTCATTGTGTTTTGACAGAAGCAAAACAACCTTGTATTTAGACAAAAACAAAACACCCTTCCTCAAACAGTGCTTCTTCTGCTGTTCACTGGTTTCTATACAAAGGTAAGCCAAACACCTTCAGCTGATTTGAAAGCTTTTATAACATATCCTGCTTTATGGAACAATGGAAGGCATGCACTAGGTTTTCTTTTTACCATACAGAGAGGTCACTTTTTGAAGTGACAAAGCATTCACACATGATCACTGTTGTCTCCTTACAAAACTGTTTCACCTTAGGATCACTTGTTTCTTATACCCAGGTAGACAAAAACACCCTCAAATGACTTTGCAGAATCTCTCACCACACTCTTTTTTATGGGACAATGGAGGCAACACTAGTTTCACTATTTCACTATTCAAAAAGAAGATACTTTTGAAGTGACAAGGCATTCAGACTAACACCACTGTTTTCAAAATAGGCTCATTGTTGTCACCTTACAAACATTGTGTTTTCCTTACAAAGACTGCTTCCACCTTATAACACTTTTCTCACTTTAGACTTTGCTGACAGAGGTTAGTTTTGTCTTATCACTGTTAGGACACCTTCAACAATTTGAAAACCTCTAACACTGTGCTTTCTGTCTAGTCACTAGCATATGTTTCATTACTCTATTTTGAAAACAGTTTAGGCCTTTTGAAACCAATATAAACACACCACTAGCCTCCCACTGTAAAAATCTTTGTCAATACATTTAACAAATCACCTTGATTTTCCTACCAAGACCTCCATTTTTTAATCACTATTTAGTCTTGAAAAACATGGCATCAATCACCCCTTTAGAAATTTGAATGCACCAAGGAGGTAAATAAAAATACCTTGAGGATGGTTTGTGGCATTTGCTTGATGAGTTGAGCAGCTTCAGAGATGCTTTTGAAGGCGTTTTGATCGTTCAAACAGGCACAACATGTTTAAATGGAGGAGCGCCGCGTAATAAACAAGGTGTCGGGTCGGCCTTTGGGTAGTTGTGACCGCGCGCACAGGCGCATCGCGTAGTTGTGTAAGGCCCGTGTAAATTTTTGTCTGAACGTGTTGCACGCTTTTCTAGGCATGCCGCGCAGCTTCAAACCTTCAAAAACTCTACAATTTTGCTTGAAATCTCTCTTTTCTCCAATGGGCGGCTAGGAGAGCGATTGTGAATGCTCGCTTATGTGTTTTGAACTTTGAAATGAGACTTGGCAATGGTCCTTTAACCTCTTAAAGTCGAAACCCTTTGAACTTAATTTGTGAGGGTTTAAAAAACTTTTTGAAAGAACCTTTGTTCTAAACAAAACATGAAGCGTTGCCTTTGCAGATTTTATCATTTTAAAACACTATAAAGACTTTTCTTTGCAAAATTCTTTTGACAAGATGTTGAGGTTGACTTTTGAAAAGGAAACATAGTGATGGTTTCTCATTGAAGTAAAAAAGGCCTTTTCAAGAAACTGTAAACCTCTTCTACTGCCTTTTCACTGTTCCTTATTAAAGAAGAATCTCTGTCACTTCTGCCTATTGCTGACCTTTTTTAAAGGAAAAACTCTGCTCAAAGACATACTAATGATTTGTGAGGCATTCTTTTCCATTCTTGCAAGGAGATCAATCACCAATTTGAAACTTATTTTGACAGTTTCTGCTCCTGATGTTTTGAAGGTGATCATGCCCACTGTGAAGCTGATTGAACTGTTAGGTGCTCTTTGAGCCTTTCTTTTGATTGTGGGTGAAGAACCTCATTTGTACACTCCAGATCTTACCCATACCTATTAATTAAGGAAAAAGGCCTTTAAAGACCCTTGGGAGTCATATGCAACAGCAAGGTCATTTTCACATATCCATAAAGGGGCTTTTGACTGTGATAGTGGCATGTTTTATCTGTTTTGAGTGTTGTTCGCGATTTTAAAGCATTTTCCATATCCTTTTCACACCTACTATCTCTGTGTTGTTCATTTGCAAAGTCCCCTTGAGAAAACAAAGCTTAGGTTACCTTCTTGTCACTTTTGATGAGTTTTTTGAAAAAGATCTTCATGAATAGGAAGAGCAAAACCTTTTTGAATATCAACATCACTCTTGGGCCTCTGTTAAACCCAACTAATTTCAACTACTTTCAACTCTGTTTTTCACGGGAACAATGACTAGATTTCATGCCTGTTTATCAAGGAGAGGGATCTTTGGAAACCCTTAATGAAATTACATACCTCAACAGGGTTTGTTCATTTTGGCTCCAGACTGCTTTTGAAGGAGATATCTGATAGGAGATAAGTCAACCTATTTGATCATTACAGTACCCCTACTTTCTCTTTGTTTTTAACACCATTTCTCTATCCATAAGCCTTCAATTTTCTCCCACTGCTCTTAAAATTTTCCTTTCAGTCAGTGAAAACCCTAAAATCAATCTTTGTCCCTGGCCTTCTGCTTATTAGATGAAGGAGGCCTTTATCACAGTGCCAAACCCTCTACTTGTAAAATGAAGGAGGTTTTCTCAGTCTTTCAACTCTCTTTGTGCATCTTTATACAATCAGAGGCAGCCTGGCCAGTATCTACAAAGCATTTCTTGTCATTTATAATTCACTAACCTTTGACTGTGATTGCAGGAGCTTAATGAGATAACTCTTTGTCCAGGATTTGCATCCCAGGCTCAAAACCACATGAGAAGCAGTTGTCTTCTCATGTTGAGTTTAATACTGTCTTCTGGAACACTAGTATACTTCTGCTCTTTGAAAAAGACATTGAAACAATGTACATTTACCGAATATCAGCTTGACCTATGGCATATGTATTCTTGAGACTTCAAGGCTTGTTAGTGGTGCGACTTAAGGGTGTAACCAAACTTTATTTACAGAATAGGAAGGTCTGTTAGGACTGGTTGATAATAGATAGAGGTTCTTTGGCTTTAGGATAGTTTGCCAAGGGAGAAATGCCTAAAGCGCCACTACCTAACTTAGGGGAGACTTCTTGGACAGATTTGGATTGTTCTCTTTCGAGCTGATGGACAAGCTAGTATGGTTGAGGCTAGATAGGGCTTGACAATGAGGTTTTATCTCGTCATGGGCTGATTGAAAAGGTAGGAGGGAAAAAATGTTTATGGGTGTTTTCTAGCTGGAAAATTTGACAAATTTGAGATCAGCTGCTAGAAAACTTGGCTTTAAAAACTAGTCATCATCAACAGGTGAAAAATACTGATGACTAACACACTGGCAGTAAGCCTGAAGTGAGTCACTTTAGGATCTTCGACAGTACAACTTACTGTCATGCGCCTAGTGAGAAGAGGAAGAAGTTGGATATGACTTCCGAAAAAGGGTATCTGGTAGGATACAGTGAGAATGCAAAGGCATATCGCATCTACATTCTTGGGAGAAAAAAATTTGTGGTGTGAAGGGATGTGAAGTTCATGGAGGAGAAGGCCTTTAGAAGATCCTATGAGCTTCCTTCTGCTACGCAATTCGAGGAAGAGCCTTTGGTTTAGCCCCAACAACCAACAGTAGAAAATGCAGTTTCCTCTCCAAAGCATAGGGATCCAAGTGATGTGTCTCTCAAGGATTTGTAAGAGGGAGAGCCGATAGATCCACCCACTACCAGTGGTAGAACGAGTAGGGAATTACAACAGATTATGAAGGATATAGAAGACTTTTTCGGAATTCCCCGAAATCAGAAGAGACAACGTAAGCAACCTGAGAGGTATCAAGCCTTGGTTGCTCAAGTCAGAGAACCTTCCATTTTTCAGGAAGTAGCTTAGCACCAGGTGTGGGTTGATGAAATGGTGGAAGAGTACAGTTCCATCATGACAAATGATGTCTGGGAAGTGGTCCCCAAACCTCAGGAGAGATCACTTGTAAGATCCAGTTGGATCTACAAAATCAAGTATGCTGTAGATGACATCATCGAGAAATTTAAATCCAGGTTTGTGGCTAAGGGGTATGCTCAAAAGGAAGGAATTGACTATGAATAAACCTTCACCCCAGTATCCGGGTACACCTCTATTAAGTCCGTGATATCCCTTGCTACACAGTTGGGATGGGAAATTCACCAGATGGACATTAAGACAAAATTCTTAAACGGGGTGATAGAGGAAGATGTGTATATAGAACAACCAGAGGGCTTCGAGACACATGATCAGAAAAATCATGTGTGCAGATTGAAGAAAGCATTATATGGACTAAAGCAAGCTCCTAGAGCCTGGTATGGTTGAATTGATAGTGACCTGCAGGATATGGGATTCGTCAAGAGTGATGCAGATCCCAATCTCTACTATCTGAGAGTATGGAGTGAGCCCTTGAGACTGGTTTTGTATGTAGATGATCTATTCTTGATGGGATCATCAAGGCTCATCACAAATTGCAAGAAGAATTTGGCTGAAGAATTTGACATGAAGGATCTAGGACGAATGCACTATTTTATGCGGTTGGATGTTTGGTAGAAGAATGGGGAAATATTCCTTGGTCAAGGGAGATACACTACAGAGATTCTGAAGAGATTTTAGATGGAGAATTGTAGACCCATGGCAACTCCAATGATCACCAACTGGAAGAAAATCGACACGTCTGAATATGATGAGGTTGATCCTACACTATATAGGCAGCTCATAGGGTCATTGATGTATCTGGTAAATACAAGGCCAAGCATCTGTTATGCCGTAAATACCCCTAGTCAGTTCATGGTGGAACCGAAGATGGCACATTGGGTAGTAGCCAAGCATGTTCTCAAGTACCTTCAAGGAACAATTGAGCTTGGATTGAAGTATACCCGTAGCAATGATGTCAAGTTGAATGGTTTCACCGACGCAGATTGGGGTGGAAGTTCAATTGATCTGAAAAGTACCAGTGGGTATTGTTTCAATCTAGGATCAGGAATGACTTCCTAGTGCAACAGGAAACAAAATTCTGTGGCACTGAGTTCAACGAAAGAAGAGTATATGGTAGCTAGCACAGCTTCATGCGAAGCAATATGGATTTGAAACTATTAGTGAACCTACTCAAGGATAAAATGGAGGCGACCAACATCTTATGTGAGAATCAGAGTTGCATCAAGCTCTCTGAAAATACTGTGTTTCATGATAGGTCGAAACATATTGACATAAAGTGTCACTTCATTAGGGACTATGTCCAACGTAGCGCTGTTCAATTGTAGTATACTCCAATAGGAGAATAGGTGGCATACATCCTCACGAAAGCTCTAGGGAAGACAAAGTTTATCTACTTTAGGGAGAAGATGGGGATGATGAAGAATCCCTTCCAGTAGCAGGAATGGATAGACCTAGTATTCAGAGGGACCTGTGGTACAGACGCAACAGTGACAATGGAAGTGTCAAAGGAAACAATACAGGGGACAACAGCGCAGCAGATGAGGGGCAGCATCCAGAGATCAGCAACGCAAAGGGTGCTTTAAATCAGAGCAGCATGCAATAAGAATATTGTTGGAACACCTTCCTCACTAAGAGGGAGTGTTGATTTTTGTAGCATCCAGAACTGTTCCAAGTCTCAAACTTTGCAGGCAGTCTTGGACAACAACATTCTAAAGAACCTAGAAATAGTTTGTGGAAATTCCACTCGGTTCATGACTTGTTAAAATAATTAATTATTTTAATGAAGACCCTAAGTCTAAACTTAGGGAAATGAAATAATTAAAGGGTATTAATAAGTCAGAGTGTGAATCTTCTAGAAAACATGGATCAAGTCAAGTTTTAATCTTAGCCATTGATTAATCTTTTAATCTGGGTCATTGGTTCCCCAATGAGAATATTATAAAAGAAGCCTTGAGGGTCATTTGGAAAAAGAGCCGGGAATACACTCAGTACCCGAAGGAGATTGATTCTAAAGTGAGAATTCAATTTCAGTGGGAGAGTTGCAGGGCGAGGAGTTT
The DNA here is from genome assembly GCA_034641835.2 of Pinus albicaulis. Lineage (NCBI taxonomy): Eukaryota > Viridiplantae > Streptophyta > Pinopsida > Pinales > Pinaceae > Pinus > Pinus albicaulis. The sequence goes on from CM076581.1 coordinate 1,381,813,371, forward strand.
GCAGAAGCAGAAGGAAGAGGGAGTCAGGGGTGATCGAGATCAGGGATGGAGGGCAGCAGTGGGTCATTGGAGGCAGCTTGAGGCTGCAGCACAGAGAACCCACACAGTCTCCACGCAGACTTACACAGTCAAGCGCTGAGACTGCACAATGAATCACGTAGACAGACATGAGAGCTTTTAGGGGCTGATCAGTGTGTCAAAGAATTGCCCGAGGAAGTGGAAATTCAGTCTCGGGTGGTTCAGAATTTATATGTCGTTATATTTCCTTGTAAAGATATCATTTGCTGAAGAATTAATAAAACCCTCATCTGCTACACCTGTTTTCCCGCATTGGGTTTTTCCAGGGACAATTGTCCAAAAATAACTGTGTACATGTGATTGTTTCTTGTGCTTATGTTCTTTATTGTTTGCTTATATGCATATATATTTGTGAATGTTAAAATAATATTTATTTCGATATTTGCCAGAATATTTCTGAATAATAACTTATTGAAATAATAAGTAGGAGATATAAATATATCACTACAACTATTTAGTTTCCAATTTGGAAATTTCACTGTCCTAAACTTGTCAACAAAATTAAGGCTTTGTAAAAGCTCCTCTGAGTTGGTGCACTCATATTGGTGATTGATCCTACATGATTTGTTGACATAAGCAGATATGTCAGAGGGAGTTGCATTGATTGGAATATTTTCTCTATAGGAAGAGGTCTCTCTAGGAATCCTTGCTCAGATTCAAAGGGAGTTGATCTCAGATGAAGGATATTGACTAGGTAGCTGATAGTACCTATGACAAAGGGATAAAATCAGGATTGTTATGGCCAAATCTATTTTAGGAATAATACTTACACAAGATGATGGATCAAGAAAAATGCAGCAGACTAGTTTATGGTTGAGCCAAGGAATGTATGTCAATGCACGTTGAAGTACCAACATGGTACAGTTGATCACAATATAGTCAGTTATGGTTTGAGAATTGTCTTAAACAAAATAGTTCAACTATAGGGCAAGGAGCATTGAAAAAAGAGAGAGTTCGTATATCACTTCTTATTGGGATCCGATAAAGTGGATGAGTGGGAAGAAAGCATCTATTTCACTCATATGCTGAGCATGTTACAACATGAAAGGATAGCTTGTAGGACTGGTTGATCAGGTGTAGGTGATAACATGTTGAAAAGTCAGGGCACCTTGAGATCAAGTATCACTACATCCTTGACTTGATGCAGAATAGATCGTTAAGGCTTGAGTACATCTCCACGAATGAGCAACCAACTGATGTTTTGACGAAGCCACTTCCCAATGAGAATACTTCAAAGATAAGCTAAGGCTCGTCGAGATTACCTCTCTTGTTGAGGAGTACTGATATGTCTGTTATGAAAATTGCAAACTGGAATCCTATTGCAACAATCTAAAATTATTCTCGTAATTTTTAATTTAATTTAACAATTTATTTTTTATTTGCTACGACAAATACTGAATAAATCACACTGCAATATACAAAAATGAAACCGTTGAAGAATAAAAACGTTGGAAGCTGAGAAATGCTAGCACACACAAAAAATATAACATAATTGTTTTTGGAAAAAAATCCTCGGAAAAACCCAATGCGAGAAAACCGATGCAACAACTAAGGGTTTTATTATTATGCAACAGTGAGAAATTTGAGTACAACTAGATGCTGAAATGTGGAAATCCATCAGAGAAAAATATTGGCAAAAATATAGTGAGGAATTTTCCTCACCCCACAGGAAAACTCCTGCCACAACCTGCCTTCAGAAACTCAACCCTCTGACCCTCTGCATCAGCCTATGCGCTGCACTGTGCAACATGCTTGACATCAAGCCTCAGACTGATCTCTGATGAAGTCATTCTAACCTCTGCTGGTTGGAAAGATGCTTCTCTGGTACTCTAGGACTCCTTCTCGGCCTCTGGAACTGAAGACGTATTTCCCTCTAAGAAAATTGAACCTGCCTCTAGAAGATGTTGTGAAGTCCCTGCGTAAGCTTCTCTGTGGCTCTTCTGCCCCTCTGCAAATGCACTTGTTGGATCTGGAATCACTTCCTCTAGCCTCACTATATATGCCCCTCTTACTGCTTCGATATCTGGCTCTCTTCGACGACTGGTTGTTGCTACTCTATAAATCGATCTGCCAAGAAATTGAACCGTTGGAGTGTTTTCTCCATCACCACATCAACCTCCTCTTATAATCCCCTGTTGGAGCACCAACGACCAAGATTAAAACATAATCGATGGCTAGGATCATCTTTGGGTCGATCCATGTGAGTTTCTAGACTATTTTTTCCTTGACTTAATTAATTAACCTGTTTTCCTAAGTTTAGACTTAGGAAAGATACAAAAAATTGGTTAATAATTTAATTAAGTCACTTCTAGGCGAAATTTCTAGAAACAATTTTTGGGTTTCGGATATCTCATGTATTCTAGCCTCTCCACAAATTTTTGTGGCTAGAACACATCTTATGCTACCAAAACTAACATCTGCAACATGGATGGACATTCTCCTAGGAGGGAGAATGGGCCCGAGAGGCCTAGAGTTCTCAACAAGCAAGGTTGAGTAGTGCGTCTTAGAGGAGACCCTAATCACATACTAGGAAATGGTGTAGTGAGGTATGTTAGTATTTGGACCTTGATCACACACTAGGAATGGTGAGAGTGAGGTCTCGGACCTTGATAACACACCATAAATGGTGGAGTGGGGTCTGTCAACATCTGGACCCTGATCACACATTAGGTAGGGCGGAGTGAGGTCTTGGACTCTGATCACACACCGAGAATGGTGGAGTGATGTCCTTCAACATATGAACCCTAATCACACATTAGGTAAGGTGGAGTGAGGTCCTGGACCCTTATCACACACCGAGTAGGGTGGAGTGAGGTCCTTTCAACATCTAGACCCGATCACCAACCAAGAGGGGTGAGTGAGGTCTTGGCCCTGAGTTCTCACCAAGAAGGGTGAGTGAGTGCTTGCTAGTTATAGTTTCTCAACATTTTGGCGCAGTGAGAAGCCTTGAGATTTAAGGATTAATCACTTTGAGTGAGTCTTGGATTTGAGGACCAACCACTTTGGGAAAGTGAGTCCTAGGACCGATCACTCAGGAAGGGTGAGTCCTGGTAGGTTGATGATATGACATGGGTTTGGTATTGCCCCATATATGGCCACTAGCAGATGTTGATGGTAGATGAGAATGTTGACGATATGATGATGTTGATGTAGGTCAAGGTTGTTGACCTAGATAATGAATGAATTGAACCTTTTCTTAGAGAGATAAAGTATAGAGAGAACATCAAGATAGTCATTATCAATACCTCCCAAGCTAAGAGGGAGTATTAGATTTTTGTAGCTATGGTCGGTCTTCATAATGTATCAATTGCACATTGTAATAGTTACAAAAGAAAATATGAAGCATGTTCTTCATGCTTGCAGGAAAAATATTTATTTAGTATTTAAAAAGAAAATTTACAAAGCTCATCAAAGAGTCGGAAAAGGAAATTTTTTGAATTTAAATTTTACCTCCACAAAGACCAAGTTGACCCTCAAGGTGACAAGTCATTCTTCCTAAAAGACACACGCCTTTGCATGGATGAACAAGTATAAATACAACCTATTCACTCTCCAAAAAGACACACTTCAGATCACATATATATCTAATGCTAATGCAAAGGTTTGAACCTAATATGAAGGTTCTGAGGCATTGGTTGTTTGAGGAATAAAGTGAAGTTCTGAGGATCATCTCCTGCGGCCCCGAGGCATGAAATTCTGCTAAACAATGCAAGCTCTAAGGTTGAGACAAAGGTACAATGCAAGCTCTGAGGCTGCGAAAGAGACATAATTGCTCGATGGTTGTGCGTCTCTTAGAAACCTTGTTGCAGAGAGCCTTGCAGACAAAAATGTGAAAGGGATAGCTTAGTCTTTGGTGGTTGGTCTGGTTAGTTGAAGTTGATGTATCTATTGTTGCATTTATTCTCTAAGGAAAAGGTTGGTTGGGTTTTCCCTGGGTACAAGGATTTGTGTTCTTGTGTGGCTATATTTGTATAATCTTGTGTACTAATATGTTATCTAGTTGATGTCTTTCTGTGTAATTATTGAATGGTGGAATGCAATAAGAACGTGAAAAGATCAAATTAATTTTCAGTATGAAATACCATTTAACAATCGACGCTTTTAACATGGAGTTGTGATATACAGGAGATGAGTTTATTGATTAAACATAACCTTTACTTGTTACTTAGAGTTGCCTTAAGTCTGTAGTTTATCCAATAATGAAAGTAATGTATGCCACTTATTAGGGATTTATGGGGCATGACTATTGAGGTGTCCCACTTCTGAAGGGTCTTATGCATTTTTGTTGAAGACTATAAATGGAGTGATTTCTATTATGCTTTATGTGTTGATATTTCAAGCACAATAGATACAAGAAAAATATCTCTGAAAGCTGGTAATTACTTCTAGCAATGTTTATCTTCTTTTAATTTTTCCAATATATCATTAAGCACTTATACTTCAGAAATTCAACAATATAAAAGCACTGGAACAATAGAGAACAGAATGTGAAAATTCTACTGCAGTATCATGGTTTACTTCTCCTACTTGATTTAATTATACAAGTTATTTCCAGAAATTATATTTAGAAAACACAAAAGTAAACACAACTAACAATCTACACATGCAGATTATTTATTGAATACTGCGCTCATTCAACAAAGTGACACATGGATTTTTGGACATAAGTCCATGAAAAAACCCAAAGCGGGAAAATCGGTGCAGCAGATATGAGGGTTTATTTTATTAAGTAGATCCCGAGTACAGTAAATTTGGGTTCCAGATCTGGAAAACCCGACAGAGAATAAAATAAATCTGCAGCTAACCTGTTGTTCTAAGACCAAATATCTTACTGATCCACATCCTCAAACAGGATTTACAAGGCTCAGCCCGGATCTAGCCCTAGAAACCCCAGTGCTGCCCCTGAAGCCCCAGCATCAGCCCCGTTAGGCTCTGTGTGTCACTATGTTGCCCAGAGAGGGATTGTGTAACCCTAGATAGGGTGACACATGCCTTACCCTGGCCCTGGAGACCCTTTATGTAATTATGAAACCATTTGGAGCTTCAACGTTGTCCTGTGTAGCAGCTGCACAATTGTTGCGTAGCTCCTACTGTTTCTCTCTACTTCTCTGTGTTGTCCTTGTTTGCTGCTCCTCTGCCTCTTACTGACTCTTGGCTTCGGGATTAGATCATCCCCTCAGCCAATACTACCCCTCGTTGCAGAAAAAACTCTTCCAGAAATTCTTAGCAAATCATGCCCTAGAATTCCAGATTTATTTCTCAGCTCTGCCTCTGTGTGTGTCTCCAACTGATCCTCAAGCCTTTCTATTATATTTTTTCAGTGATCTCATCAACGACTGAGATTAAAACACTCATCAACGACTAAGATTAAAAGACTTCTTGATCTGTGTCTTTTAGAACATTTCAGCATGTGTTAATTAATTCACTTTAATTATTTAATTTTCCTAAGTTTAGACTTGGGAAATCCATTAAAATAATTAATTATTTGAATAACTTGAACACCCACTGAAATTTCTCAAAACACTTTCTGGGTTTTGGAGCTCAAGTGTGTTCTAGCCCCTTCACAAAATTTCAGGGCTAGAGCACACCCGATGCTACACCAACTATACAAAATCTCAACACTCCCTCTTAGCACGGAGTGTGCTCTAGCAATGCATTCACACCATGCACTACAAGATCTTGAAGTTGGATTCTGTGTTGCTAATGCTTGTCCTGCTACCCTTCATCCACTACACTATTGCTTTCTGTATTTCTGGCAATGCCACTGCCACTGACACTGCCACATCATTACAACAACTCCCTCTCAAATTGTTGCATCATGTTGCCCATAACACTGCCACTACTAATTGCTACACTGCAACTCAGTTGCCTAGAAGTAAGAAACCGAAAGACTCCTGCCCAACTATTTGATAGATAAGTCAAGCTACATCTATCACTAAAGCTCCATGGCTGCTGATTTACGCTATCCTCTTGAAGCCATTGTTATGCTGCAACTCTGCACTACGTGAGCCAACCTCTTTGCATTTTTGAAGTCACATCAGCCTCTGTGCTACTGTATCCACGCTGTTGCTGCCTCTGCATTACGTTTCTCCCTCTTTAGCTCTTCAACTCTCCCTTTTGCTTCATTGTGACCTTCTCCAACCATCTTCCGACTCATCCCGCTATCGTCTTAAGGCTCTCGTAGTTCGTATGTGATCCAATAGTAGGGCTGACCCAAGGATCTTGCCATCGTCTATAGATGCTCTATAGATCCATGTCACCCCACCTCTTCTCTCAAGGTACATGAGCAGTCATGGCTTCATCATCATCAGAACCATCATCCTTTGCTGCTGCATCCTTGGAATCAAAAGCTCCTTTGTCCTTCTTCTTAGGACAAGTGTTGGCGAAGTGTCCAAGTTCACCACAGTTAAAGCACTAGACCTTGGAAAGGTCCTTCTTCTTAACTGTTGTTTTTCTTTCCTTTGATGCAAGGATTGCACCATCTTCCTCTTCTTCATTTTGACTGTCCCACCACTGATATTCTACTTCTTGGTGATCCTCCTGATTTCTTCTTGGCGGATGATTGCCCACATGTCAGCCCATGATGGTAACGATGCCCTGCCCAAAATGCTTTGGAAAAACGTTTCCCATTCCTCGAAGATTTTGCATTCAGGCAGTCCTTACTAGATGTCCTTCGTCTAGAGTTGCACCCATGCCAACCAGTTGGTCTCGAATGGTTTGAAGTTGGAAAAGGAAATGATCTATTTCCTCATCCTTCTGCATTTGGAAAAGCCTCATCTGATTCTCTCAGAGAATTTTTCCGTTGGACAGAGCTACCTTGATACATTACTTCTAGAGTGACCGACATGTCATTTTCCATATTTTTAGAAATATGGGTTACTATATGATCCTTCACTCCGTTCATGATCAAACGCTTAGTCCGCACTTGATTCTCCTTAAATTTCTTCAGAGGATCAGGATCTGCAGGCATAACTAGAACACTCGTTGCATGGTCCTTGATGCCATACTCATCCAGGACTGATACGATCCTGGCCTTCCAAATGAAAAAGTTGGACACACTGTCCAGTCTCTCCCAATCTCTCAATCCATGAGAAGCCATCTAGCTCAGATCTGACAGAAACAGTGCTCTTCTCCCTCTTCCTGTGGTTATACAGAAACTCTGGATCTGGGTTTCTGGATTACTAGAAACCCTCTAGTAACTGCTTCTTCTAAAAATTGATTTCCTTCCCAAAAATATTTCACCCAAACACATTCAGACAGTACTCTCCGATCCTCTTGATCGAATCTCAGATCTGTTTGGCTAAGATCTGTTGAGAAATTGTCTTCCTCTCACTCTTTGTTGACTTAGCTAGGCACAATTCTGCATCGGCAGAATCTCCACCACACCAACATTGTTGAAGATCTAAAGCAATGCTTTCGGATCTCGGCAAAAATTTTCCGCAGCAAAAGAAATGACTAGACTGCGTCTCACTGACTGGCCCAACATAGCCTCAACGCCGCTCAAAAGTGAACCGCATAATCCCAAACTAGGTGACACAATCCTTACGTTGGCATGGGAAGGCATTGCATAAGCCTGATGGCCTTCTGCAGCTACACCGATGTCCTTTCCTAGATCTGCATTCTCTTGCTTTCAAGTTTCCCTTTCCAGATCTGTTGCTTCTACTGCCACCCTGTAGACAAAATAATCTTCAGCTGATTTGCTAAAGATTCAACTTGATTTGCCATCACTTTGATACCATGTGAAAATTATGCTGCAGTATCATGGTTTACTTCTAGTTGATTTAATTTACAAGTTATTTCTAGAAATTAGATTAAGAAAACACCGAAGTAAACACAACTAACAATCTACACATGCAGATCATTTACTGAATACTATGCTCATTCAACAAAGTGACACATGGATTTTTGGACATAAGTCCCCAGAAAAACCTAAAGCGAGAAAATCGGTGAGCAGATATGAGGGTTTATTTTATTAAGTAGATTCTGAGTACAGTAAATCTAGGTTCCAGATCTGGAAAACCCGACAGATAAAAAAAGAAATATGTAGCTAACATGTTGTTCTAAGACCAAATATCTGACCGATCCACACTCTAAAACAAGATTTACAAGACTCAGCCCAGATCTGGCCCTAGAAACCCCAGCGCCTACCCTTGAAGCCCTAGCGTTAGCCTTGCTAGGCTTTGTGTGCCACTATGCTGCAGGCTTTGTGTGCCACTATGCTGCCCAGAGAGAGACTATGTAACCCTAGAGAGAGTCACGCAGGCCTTACGCTGGCCTTGGGGACCCTCTACGTAATTATGAAACCCTCTGGAGCTTCAGCGTTGTCCTGCGTAGCAGTTGCACAGCTGCTGCGTAGATGCTCTCTGCTTCTCTATGTTGTCCTTGTTTGCTACTCCTCTACCTCTTATTGACTCTTGGCTCCAGGATCATATCATCCCCTCAACCAATACTACCCCTAGCTGCAAAAAAATCTTCCGAAAATTCTTAGGAAACCCTGCCCTAGAATTCCAGATCTATTTCTCAGCTCTGCCTCTCTGTGTGTCTCCAACTGACCCTCAAGCCTTTCTCTTATACTTTTTCATTGATCTCATCAACGGTCGAGATTAAAACACTCATAAACAACTTAGATTGAAAGACTGTTTGATCTGTGTCTTTTAGAGCATTTCAACACGTCTTAATTAATTCACTTTAATTATTTAATTTTCCTAAGTTTAGACTTAGGAAACCCATTAAAATAATTAAGTATTTGAATAACTTGAACACCAACTGAAATTTCTCAAAACACTTTCTAGGTTTTGGATTTCAATTCTGTTCTAGCCCCTCCACAAAATTTTAGGGCTAGAGCACACCCGATGCTACACCAACTATACAAAATCTCAACACACAATGCACAAAGAGAGCACAAGATATACCTTGGGAAAACCCATTAAGGGGAAAAACCCAACAACCTTTTTAATAGAGAAATTCTTCTTTTCAACAAGACACACACCTAGACCTCTCAATAAATGCCAGGAAACCCAGAATTTTGGCCTTGCAATTGTCCAAAAAAGAAGCAAACTGGAGAGAGAGAGAGAGTACTTCCACACGTGCGAGCTAGAGAGAGAGAGAGAAAGAGATGAATTTGTCCTTTTTCGTCCTCCTTGTCCTTTGCTTAAATGCCCAAAAGATTCTTTCTTGAGAAAGGTCAAATTGTTGCCTTGTGGAGGAGGTCAAACTATCTTTATATAGTGTTATGTTGTGTTGATTGGGCGTGTCTTTTCCCTCAGCCGACTTGACTTGGAGGGAGGCCGACTAGACTAACCTTGGAGCCAAAAATTCACATTTTTTTCTTTTAAAAAGTCCAAATGGAAATGCCTCAAAAATATATTTTTCTTATGACTCTAACATGAAGAAAACACTTTATAATAATCAATATAAATACATCAAGGGCCGAAATATACATTATGAAGACCGACCATAGTTACCAAATTCAACATGGAAGTCTTTGGAGCATCTATCGATGTTGATTAACCATAATGATGAGATTGTTATATTCTTGACTATTTTTGGAAGTTGTTCATATCTAATTCATTATTTTATTATTATTGAAATTGTCTTATAAAGTTAGTCAGACAAAAACATTATTATATTGTTTTCCTTGCGGAGGATGATTATTTTAGTGTTTCTTTTAGGAGAGGAAATCAGATCTTAACAACTTCTATTTTTAGTAAGCAGTTTGTTGATGAGCTTAGAAATATAATATTTTATGTATTCCTTGGAGAACTAATTGATCTAGGAAAACAATTATTTATTTATTGTAAAAAGAGTTGAGCTCAAACCTATATAAGGGTCCATTTGAAAGTATGGGTGGAATTGGAGAGCACTCTTCTTTGAGCTTTTGTTGAAAATCTTGAAGGCAATGGAATGGTACACACTTTTTACATTTGTTGCATATGTTGTCGTTGTTGATATTGTTGAGAAGACAATTATCTTATTAAAAAGACTTTCATTATGGTTCATTCCCCTATTATTTATCTCTGTATCTACGTTTAGTTATGTAGTGTGTCATGCATTATCTTAATTTGAATTTGCTGCTATGTTTATGTTGTCAACTTGCAGATATCTATTCATGTATGTATTGTTGGTTTTCTTCATCAATAATTCTCACAAGTAATTTTTTGCATCAATGGAGAGCAAGATAAATGGTTTGTAGATCTTTTATTAAGGCTATGTTCAGTTTCAATCCCATAGTTATTACCCTTGGTAACTGATTCATGCCTCCACTTGCCAAATGGATTTGGTACCAGTTTTACTCATCCCGTCAATTTTTTTTTATATCTATACCACTACACTTGTTTTGCTAAAATTACTCTTCATTTCACCTTGAGCCCTCATCGCCTAACCCTTAGCATTCCTACCTTAAGGAAGCCCCCCTGGGTTGGAGAAGATCCAACCTAAATTGTGGAGAGGGTTGGTGAGGTGAAATTGGCATCGTTAATACCAATGCTTTGGATTTTAATCTAAAAATGCTAGTGTGAGTTAAGAAAATTTGAAATATTTTAGTTGCAATATTAATTTTTAACAAATATTTAATATTGTTAGATCTAAGACTTTTGTGATCCATAATGTAGATAAAAGTACTTTCGGCCTAAGGGTTCACACATCTAACATGCCCTACAAAATGGTTTCTAAATTGTGTTAAGTATAAAAACTGAAAAATCCAATAAAACAGATGGTATTCTATGCATTGGCTGAAATATTATTTTTGTCATGATTTTTCATTTGAACAACAAACACTTAGGACAATTTTCAAGATTCAATCATACCATTAAATGACATAAAATTGCAATATATCAAATTAGAATGTTAAAAAAAGAATGGGCAAAGTAATTATGAGGAAGTATTTGTCCCTTACATGTGGTGATCTCATAGTTTTGAAAATAAAATGTAGCTAGCATATGATGAGGCTACAAAATGCTGTTAAAGTTTAGGACAAACTTTATGAGTAATATCCTAATTAATTTTTTGTTTTTTAAGTTCTGGCACATGTTTCATTTCAAATCTTTCTCTTTTTAATACACTTTCTTTGACTATTAGTGTAGCCCAATCAACATTGAAGTGGGAAATCATTGGCATTAAGGCTAGGAATTTTGTCCATCACCAGATTTCCCTCACTTACAGGGCCATAACAGCCCACAAGTGGCTACCACATACTTGGGAATTGAATCGTGATGGGGACTATCACCATCCCTACCTCACCAACCAGAAAAGCCATGTTGACATTTCAAATCTCATTTTACTATATGGAAACTTAAATATAATATAAAATATATTTACAATCATTGTAAAAGGAAAATATTGGTCTGTTTTAGGTTAGCATATGTTTTCATCAAGGACCACAAACACTCCAACTTAGGCCATTCAAAACTTTGGCTTACATTTCCATTGGAAAAATATTGCCTTTTGCATCTGCATTATCAAAAGAGATTGAAGGTCTCCAAAGAACTCATTTCAAAATCTTTGATTCTATTTCTTCCAAACTCAACCCTTTTGTCTCTGGAACATAGAAGATAACAAACAATAATGCCAAAAGTGCAATTACTCCAAAGGCAACAAATAGCATTGTAGCTCCAAGAAGTTCCTGCAAACATAATATGCTAATATAAGTACGATTCTTCTATAATGTGTGTTGAATCAACAATGAAGGACAATATGTAAAATCTTCATATCTAGCATTCACAAACAAATAGTCGCTAATTCTCATATTAAGAGCAAAGAAACTTGAAATTTGGAAAAATAAGATTACAGCTTTTACATTTATAATTTCAACTAAAAGTTTACTTTCATCAAATGCTACAAAATGCATGTCTGGTAAATTTTCATGGAAACAAAAAGCAATCAAGTCAATTTAAAAATTCCATCATATAATCACAATGACATGAGATGATAACATATCAATTAAGATTTGAAAAAAGGAATGGCCAAACTTAATCACTAAGGGAAATATTGAATATAGGCAATGTATGAACATGCTACAAACTATTAATAAATTGAAGGTATACATAATAGTCATTAAAAAAATAACCATTGTCTTTTCAATATAAAGGCACTCTTGGGACCAAAGTGTTGAAAATGCATCACCAAGATATAAGAAAATGTAAGTGTTCTAAAAGTGGAAAACCAACCTTATACCAGCCCAATGCTATTATGCAATGTGTGATAATTGGAAATTCAAGAAAAACGATAAAGATTTCCTTCAAAACACCCATAAGAATCATCTTCAATTATTATTATTTTTTTTAAATGAAAAAGAATTTTCACCAATGGATAGAATAATACATAACTAGTGATGACACTAACAAAAAGAGACTTATAACAAGGAGGGTTCCACATTAAGCCTTGCAAGTGGTAAACAATTGATTGAAGAAAACATAATTCAAAAGCTAATTTCTTGAGTGGAAGCCAAGATGGAAGATAAAATAATTTTAAGGATATGTAAAAGACATAACATATGCAACTAATTATTTTTATGATAGACCCATTGGCGATTACTTGAAATAAAATCTAGTGTTACACGAGGATGCTCCTTGCAAGGTTTCCAAGAGATGATACATAGTCTTCCACTTTCTTCATCCGAGTCCTTCTATCATCAACCTCGTCCTCTTTGACTCCATAGCCCAATTGAATAAAGGCACCAGTCTCACTGTTAGATCACCTTGTAAAATTAATCTTTTCTTATTTCTTGGTGACCCGGGTTATGGTTTGGTCTAAATCTGCATTTTGTAGCAATTTTACATCTATATATTATTGCTATATTGATAGGAATTGCATTTAAAAATTTAAAAAGGAAAAATATAGCCTTAGTTGCATGTTTTCATTCGGGAAATTCTGAAGTAAAAAATGGGCCTCAAAATGAAAAATGTACTAACAAAGTCAACATTAAAAGAACCAATAAGGTTCAAGATGATGATGTCTATTCAAGAATGTAACTAGGTTCGATCTTCAAATTGTACTTGAGTCATAATGAAATGTATTTATCAAAAGAAAGAAAAAGAAATCTTATTATTATATAAATTGAATTAAAGGATGAGTTTCATGCTTGGGTCAATTGCTTTTAGGTCAAGGTCTCCATTGTAGACCTCTAGGGTTTATGTCAAGTGTCCTTGTCCATATCTTATTGTAAAGAACCCATCTTGGGAATTATTTGTCAAGAAAGAAAATTATTTTATTGTAAAATAAGTCATTTAGGCCTCCTCCACCAAGTTGGCCTCAAACATGGTAATTCAACCTCACCAGAAGCCTATACATTGGAGCAACTCGACCTCATTTGTCACCCTTTCATCAAGTTCGTTTTGCAGTAAAAGTGCAGTAAAACTGGTTCCAGAAAAAAAGTGCGAAGTTGCTGGATAAGAAGGAAAGAAGTTGGAAGAAGGAAATCGAGTTTTTGGGCTATCTTTTTCTCACACATGCAAAGTTATTGAGCTGAAGTTGGATCGAAATTCTATCTCTGCATTAGAGTCGAAGTTCTGAAGCCAGGGGTTGAAAAATATACAGTTGTTGGGAGATCGAAATTTCTACAATAGTTGCAATAACTCGGATTGAAATTTTTGGGATGTCGCTGGGCTGAAGCTAGAGAACAATAAGAGAAGATTGAAGGTTGCTGCATCGTAGAAGGTTGACTTGGTGGAGGAGGAAGGTTTGTTGGTCTAGGGTCTTGGTTGTCTCATTGTCACATGAATCTACTGAAGGAAGAGTTGTTGATTTGGGTTTCCCCTATATAGGGGTTTTTCCCTAGTTGTCTGCCTACATCTGGTCTCCCTGATCTTCATGGTTTGTATTTGATAATTGCTTGATGAAACAAAGATAAAAGAAGAACATAAGAAAGTTAATAAGAACACAAGAATATCACAAGTAATTATCATCATAAGAAAATATTTTTGCCTTTTTTATTTCCCAACATGGTTTCAGAACTAAGGTGAAGAAGGAAGAAAAAGGCAGCCTAAAGATCTACTGAAAGGAAATAAGAAGTCTTAAGAAGTTGAATAAGGGTCATCAAAGAAAAGGGATCATATAAGGGGATAAGCCTACTATCGTCAAGAACCATGTCTAACTCATTGAAGGGAGAAAACAAATTAGAAGAAGCCTCCAACTACAGGGCATGGAAAAAGAGGATAGATCTCATCCTCGAGAAGAATCAAGTTTTGGATCTAGTCAAAGGAAAAGTCAAGAAGCCTACAAATGAATCTAGTGAAGTAGAGAAAGAAAAGTTTAGAGAAACAAATATATTGGCCATGAGTCTAATAGTGGCTGGAATAAAGGACAACCTCATTCCATATATATCCAATATAGATTTTGCTCAAGAAATGTATGAGGCCTTATCCAAATTATTCACAATCAAGAACATTGGTTAAATTGCAAGCCTCAAGAATGAACTAAGAACTATGAAGATGAAAAAATATGACACCGTGGCATCTTTCTTTCCAAAGATAACTAGAATCAGAGATGAACTCCAGGAAATAGATGAAATATTACTTGAAAAGGAGAGCTCGTGATTACTGCTCTTCTAGGATTACCAACATCTTGGAGTGCCTTTGTATCAGGGATCAACAGTTGGAAGGATACTCCTACATTTGAACAATTATGGAATGCATGTAGTCAAGACAAAGTATGAATATCATTAGTAAGCAACAAGGAGAATGAAGAGGAGAACATCTCAAAAGCCTATTCCGCTCATCACAAGAATAAGGGAAGCTTCAAGAAGTTCAAAGGACCAAGGAAGCAAATAGACTTATCCAAGATTGAATGTTTCAATTGTCACAAAATGGGTCATTATAGAAGTAATTGAGATGAGGATCCAAGGAACAGAAGGAGAGATAGGGATCAAGCAAATATTTTTGATGAAGGCTCACCAAAGAAGAACAAGACTGAAGAAGTGGGAATCAAGGACTTACACTACTAAGTCCTCTCTCTCTCATCTTTCTTAGTCCTCTATTCTAAGTTCTGAATTGTTTTCCTTAATGTTTTGAGTTCTAGTACTTATATGTCTAACTTGCTTTGGTAGAACATTTTTGAATTGTTTTGATAAAGTTATAGGTATCCCGCAAGATTGGATTAAAAGGGAGCCATCACCATTTTACTAAAGATAAGTACCTTACTCCTAGTATTGTCCTTTATATTTGGTTTCCCTCTCTTATCTAGATATGTTTGTGTTATATGTTGGAAAATGTAACTAGGTTCAGTCTTCATTTAATGTACTTGAGTCCCCATGTCATGTACTTGATAAAAGAATAAATAATTTTATTATTATTATTATTATTATTATTGTGACTTATTAAAGCATCGATTTCATGTTTGGGTCACCATGTTTTAGGAAAAACTCCCCATTGAGGACTTCTAGGATTTATTCTGAGTTAATAAAGTCATTGTACTTTTAAAGAGACCCTTCTTGGGATTTTGAATCATGTAAAAAGGTTTAATATTGAGTCAAATATGAATCATGTGACTTCCACACAAAGACGGCCTAGAAGAGATCAAGTCGGTTCATGTAGGCCCAAGAGACACCTATCCGACCTCACCTGGAGCCTATAAAAGGAAGCAAGTCGAAGTAATTTGGAGCACACTCTCTCAAGCAATTTGATATCTCTTGTAGCTGTGAAGAAGTTTGAAGTCTGTTGCCGGGAAGCCGAAATAAGTGCGAGTTTTGGGAAGTCTAAGGAGAAGAAGAAAAATGAAATTTTGGTGCCTCTCTCTCTCTGTTTTGGGCTCTGGATTGGGAGATCGAAGTCTTCCAAGTTTCACTGCTACCGGAAGCCGTATGATGTCGAAAGCTACTCCCTAGTCGATGTTGCTGGAAAGGGGTCGAAATTCTGGAGGTTGACTTGGTGTGGAGGGAAGGTCTGGTCTTGGTCTAGGGTGAAGAGTCTCAAAGAATACTATTGAAAGGAAGAATTTCTTGACTGGGTTTTCCCCTCAAGGGGGGTTTTGCTCTGGCATGTGCCTACATCTGGTGTCCATTGTTTTATGTGCTGCCTCTTTAGTAATTGCTTGATGAACTAAAAGAAAGAAGATATAAAAAATCGTAATAATAAGAAACATCACAAGTAATTATCAAGAATAATAAAATCTTTCTGCCTTTCTGATTTTCTAACATGGTATCAGAGCTTTGGTGAAGAAGGAAGAAAAAGGCAGTCTTCAGCACATTCAAAGGATCATCTCAAGGAAGGAATCTCCTTCACTCTAGGAAGATGTCTAACACAATCAAGGGAGAAAACAAACTTGAAGGAGCCTCAAACTACAGGTCCTCGAAGAAGAGAATTGACCTCATCCTTGAAAATAATAAGGTATTAGACTTGGTCAAAGGAAACATAAAGAAGCCTACAGAGAATTCCAGTGATGATGAAAAATAAAAAATACGGGGAACAAGAATTGGTGACCTTGACTCTAATGGTAGAAGGAATAAAGGAACACCTTGTCCCGTTCATAGCCGACATCGACCATGCTTAGGAAATTGTTCCAGACAAAGAACTCGTGATCACTACCCTATTAGGATTGCCACCTTCTTGGAGTGCATTTGCTGCAGGACTTAACAGTTGGAAGGTAGCTCCCACTTTTGAAGAACTATGGACTGTTGATTTTGGGTAGCATCGAATGTGCTCTAAGTCTCAATTTTTGTTGAGAGGCTTAGGCACATGCATTCCAGATGACCCAGAAATCGTTTGATCAAATTCCGCTCGGATTGTATTATATATAAATAATTAATTATTTTTAAAGGGACCCTAAGTCTAAAGTAAGGAAAATGAAATAATTAAAGTGCATTAATAGAATATGAGTGAGAATTGTGAAAATTTCCGAATATTAACATACATAAATCCTACTGCAATTATCTGATTTGTATTACCTACTTGTTTTCTTCATTTAACAAGTTATTTACAAAATTATTCAATAAATTCTAATACAAATACATTGCAGCCTACACCAATATACAGATCAAGAACTGAAAAATAAATGAAGCAATCACACAAAGGACACACTTATTTTTGGACAATTTTCCCCGGAAAAACCCAATGTGAGAAAAACGGTGCAGCAAATCTGAGGGTTTGTATTATTAAGCATCAGTATTCTGAGTACAACTAGGGTGCCAAAATCCGGCTCACCCAACATAGAAAATCCTAGGCAGACAGATAAAATTGTGAGTTTTACCTCACACTACAAAAAATGGCTGATTCAGATCAAAAACTGGTGAAACCCCAACTACCTCTGCGTTGCCTCTATGCAGTAGATGCATAGGCCTACGTGGGTCTGGCTGAGGACTGTGTCACCCCTTCCTTGAGCTGATCTGCCTCTCAGAAAATCAAGTTTCAGCCCTCCAGACTCAGAAACCCCGATCTTCAGCTAAATTTGGACTGTCTCTCAGATGCTCTGCGCTGCCCCTGCGTGGGCCTACATCACCCTCTCTGGGGACTACATCACCTCTCCTGGTGGTTGCGTTGCTTCCTTTGTTGTCTCTGCTGCCCTTGATCTGCTATGTACTCTTGGTCCTCCGAGCAGCAACTACTTCTGCCCCTTGCTGCAACTGAATCACTTAAATCTTATCTTCTTCTGAGCACTGCACCATCAGAAGAATTCGATCTCTTGATTGACTTTATTTGTTCTCCAACTGACCCTCAAGCCTTCTTTTATAATTTTCTTGTTGAGAAATCAACAGTCGTGATCTAATCTTAATCAATGGCTAAGATTAATTTAGACTTGATCCTTGTCACTTAGAAGCTTCTCACCCACATGTTTAAATTAATTCACTTTAATTATTTTAATTCCCTAAGTTTTAACTTAGGCTCCATTAAAAATAATTAATTATTTGAATAACTATCACTCCGGGTGGAATTTCTCGAAACAATTTCCGGGACTTGGAGATCTTAGGTGTTCTAGCCCCTCCACAAAATTTCGGAGCTAGAGCACATCCGATGCTACCCAAAAATCAACACTCCCTCTTAGTGAGGAATGTTCTCTAGCAATACTTCTTCACGAGAAGCATCACCCTGATCCACGACATCGGACCTCTGCGTTGTTGATGCTTGGCCTGTTGCCCTTCATCCACTATGTTGTTGCTATCTGTATTGCTGCCCATGACTTTGCCACTATCACTGCTACATATGTACTGCAGCTCCCTCTCAAAATGCTGCATCATGCTACCCATAGCACTGCCATTGCTAACTGTTGCGCTGCAACTCAGTTGCTGAGAGTTAAGAAACTGAAATACCTCCAAAAACTGACATATTGGTCAGTCTAAATACTCCTCGATGCTGGAACTACTTCTGCTGCTAATCTGCACTGACCCTTTGATGCCACTGCACTGCTGCTGCTTTGCACTGTGTTGCTACTGTTGCCTCTGCTCTGCGCTGTTTCAAACTTTGACACTCTAGCTTTGCCATTGTTGCTCCATCATCCCTTGCATCCACTGATACCCGTCATCCTTCTACTGTCATTAAGGTCTCTCGTAGATGTATGTGATCCAAGAGTTTGGGCACCTCAAGGATCTTGCCCCCCAGAGCTATAGTTGATCTACAACTCCATATCGCGCCACTTCCTAGGGCATGAGCACTCATGGCGCATTCAACATCATCATCCTCAATAGTCTGAGTTGGAGCAACCTTCGAGTTAGATTCTTCCTTGCCCTTCTTCTTCAGAGGGCACTGCGTGGCGAAATGTCCTAGTTCCCCACATCTGACGCATCTGACCTTCGAGAGGTCCTTTTTCCTTCTATGCCGCCCTTGCTGTCCCTTAGATGCGAGAGCCGCATCTTTCTCTTCCTCCTTCTTGACTTTGATCCCTTTGGTGCTGCTTCTTGCCTTGGTCCACCGTCTGAGCTCTTCTTGTTGAAGAGCTACCCACATCTCTTCCCAGCTTGGAAGAGATTCCTTGCCAAAAATTCCTTGGACAAAGGTCTCCTAGTCTTCATTGACTGCATTCAGGGCAGTCCTGACCATAACTCCAACATCTGGTGTAGCCCCTACAGAAGCTAGCTGATCTCGGATCCCCTGCAATCTAATGAGGAAGGGGTTGATCTCTTCTCCCTTTTGCATCTGAAATAATCTCAGTTGGTTCTCAAGCAACATCTTCCATTAGACAGAAGATCCCTGGTATATAGTGGTCAAGTCCTCCCACATTTCTCTTCTTGTGTTATTAATGGCAATATGTGCGATCACATGATCCTTGAATCCGTCCATGATCATGTGTTTTGCTTTTGCCTAAGTCTCCTTGTACTTCTTGAGAGGATCAACATGAACTGGAACAACAATAGTGTTCAAGGCATGATCCTTGATGCGATGCTCATCGAAAACTGCCAAGATCCTGGCCTTCCAAATGACAAAGTTGGATGCTCCATCCAACCTGTCCTGATCCCTTAGTCCATTCACGACCATCTCTGCTCAACTAAGTGTCAAAGAAGTCCCTTTCTCCCTCTTCCGCTATTGCCCCAGCAAAACTTGGATTTGGATTTCTTTGGCAATAGAAACCCTCCAAGGAACAAGCTCCCTCTGAACTTTGATTTCCTTCATGGAAACCCTTTTGCCAATAGATGTTGAAACACTCCTCTCAAATCTTGCTTTCCTGCTGCTCAGCACTAGATCTAACTTCTTGGCAAGAAATATTTTGAGGAACTGCTTTCCTCTACTTTGCTTCTGCCCCACTAGCAACTCCAGAAAAAACTGTATTGCACCTCCAGCCACGACAATCCGGAAAATTGAGACTCAACAGCCTCTGTGCTGACCTAGCAAGCATTGTGCTACCTTCTGTAGCTACAACGTCACCCTAGCAGGTTGACGCAGGCTCTGCGTGAGCCTTCCCAGGTGACTGTCACCCTTCCTCTGCCTCTTTGGCTTAGGACTGCGCTGTCTCTCGGGACAACTGTCGTCCTGCTGCAGACTTTCTTCTGTCCTTTCACTGATGGCTTCAGTGCTTCTTGATCTGCAATTTCTCTAATACCATGTGAAAAATTCTGAATCTTAACATACATAAATCCTACTGATATTATCTGATTTGTGTTACATACTTGTTTTCTTCATTTAACAAGTTATTACAGAATTATTCAGTAAATTGTAATACAAATATATTGCAGCGTACATCAATATACAGATCAAGAATTAAAAAATAAATGAAGCAATCACACGAAGGACACACTTATTTTTGGACAATTGTCCCCAGAAAAACCCAATGCGGGAAAACCGATGCAGCAGATTTGAGGGTTTGTATTATTAAGCAACAATATTCTGAGTACAACTAGGGTACCAAAATCCGGCTCACCCAACAGAGAAAATTCTCGGCAAACAAATAAAATAGTGAGTTTTACCTCATACTACATGTCCAGGCTGATCCAGATCAGAAACTGGTGAAACCCCAGCTGCCTCTACACAGTAGATGCGTAGGCTTGCATGGGTTTGGCTAAGGACTGCGTCACCCCTTCTCTGTGTTGATCTGCCTCTAAGAAAATCGAGTTTCAACCCTCCCGGCTCAGAAGCCCTGATCTTCAGCTAAATCTGGACTGTCTCTCGGATGCTCTGCGCTACCCCTGAGTGCGCCTACATCACTCTCTCTAGGGATTGCGTCACCTCTCTTGGTGGCTGCCCTTGCTCTGCTATGTACTCTTGGTCCTCCGACCAATAACTGCTTCTGCCCCTCGCTGCAACTGAATCACTTAGATCAAATCTTCGTTCGAGCACTGCTCTGTCAGAAGAATTCGATCTCTTGATTCACTGTATTTTTTCTCCAACAGACCCTCAAGCCTTCCTTTATACTTTTCCCATTGAGAAATCAATGGCTGTGATCTAATCCCTAACCAACGGCTAAGATTAAATTAGACTTGATCCTAGTCACTTAGAAGCTTCTCACCCACATGTTCAAATTAATTCACTTTAATTATTTTAATTCCCTAAGTTTTAACTTAGGATCCATTAAAAATACTTAATTATTTGAATAACTTTCACTCCGGGTGGAATTTCTCCAAACAATTTCTGAGTCTTGAAGATTTCATTGTTCTAGCGTCTCCACAAAATTTCGGAGCTAGAGCACATCCAATGCTACCCAAAAATCAA
Source organism: Pinus albicaulis (assembly GCA_034641835.2). Taxonomy (NCBI): domain Eukaryota; kingdom Viridiplantae; phylum Streptophyta; class Pinopsida; order Pinales; family Pinaceae; genus Pinus; species Pinus albicaulis. The sequence continues at coordinate 1,381,834,514 of CM076581.1, forward strand.
CAAGAATGATCTAGAATACATGGATCAAGTCAAAAGTTAATCTTAGACGTTGATTAGAGATCTAATATGGGTCGTTGAAGTCTCAACGAGAAGATTATAAGAATGACTTGAAGGGTCATTTGGAAAAGACATTTTGGAGACATAGAGGAACTAGAGATCGAATTTTTCTAACGGAGCAGTGCTCGGAAAAAAATCAGATCTAAGTGATTCTTGATTGTAGCGAGGGGCAATAGATCCGGTTAGAAGATTTCTTGAGCTGGAGAGTACACAACAATAGAGACAGAGAGAGCCACAGATCAACGTAGAGCTAGTGATGTAGTGCCTATGCAGTCACTGTGAAAAGCTAGAGGGATAGCGCAGAGCCAGAGTCAGATCCGAGAGAGAATTTCCGAAGGACCAGTAGGCTTCAATTTCCAGCCAGTAGTGACATCATCGCAAAGGAAGAGGGCATCCATAGTTGTGATGCAATCACTATGCAAGGCAATCCAATGTTGGTGCAGATCAGTGCCAGTTACATGTAGAGGAGTGACATTTGTCTTATGAGATCTCTTCTTTCAATTTCTCTATATGATTTTAAAGTCTCATCAATCATAGATTTGTACTCAGAATTTACTGCATAATAAGATAAACCCTCAGATCTGCTGCATCGATTTTCCCACATTGGGTTTTTTCGTGGACATTAGTCCAAAAATAATTGTGTCGAATGGTTGTGTGATTTATGTGTGGTTAGATTTGTTTCCGTACTTGTATTTCTTCTGTAGTTTAATTGTGTAGGTTGTAGTGAATGGATTTCGATATATTCTTGTAGAACACAGTAAATAAATTTGTTAAGTAAATAACAAATGGAAGACTTTCCATCAGTTGTTGTAGTAGGATTCCAGGTAACAAAAATTTTCACATGGTATTAGAGCTTGTTTAAGCTGAGTGCAGGCGAGACAAAGAACAGATCCAATAGATCTAGCATTGAAGCAACAACTGGGGATCAAAGAGCTGCGTAAGTAGCAGAACGATTTCCCAGTGAAGTGCATAGTCCAAGCCAAGAGGACCAGATCAGCAAGGAAAATCTCTCTGAGTGATTCGACAAAGAGGTAGGATTGTTCTAGATTGCTGTTTCTCCGAGGTAGAGAGAGCAGCGCAGCAGATCTACGTGTGAGAAATCTTAAATCTGGATTCCTACTGCAACAAATCTGAATTACTTCTCCTATTATTTTCATAATTATTTCATTACATTGAACTACCAAAGTAATTACTAAAGCAGTCTACACAAATAATATTGCAGAATGAATCTAAGTGCTGAAACAAACTGAACAAAATACAATGAAAAACATCCACATTTGACATAGTTATTTTTGGACTAAGTCCCCGGAAAAACCCAACTCGGGAAAACCGGTGCAGCAGATCTGGGGGTTCTATATTATTATGCAGTAGAATCTTGAGTACAACTAGGGTGCCAATATTCGGCTCACCCTTCAAATAAATCTAGACAACTGATGAAATTGTGAGATAAACCTCACTCTGCAAGTCCCCGACTGATCTAAATAGCGCTGGTGAAGCCCCTCTCTGCCTTTGCGTGATTGCCTATGCTGGAACTGCGTAAGCTTGCGTGGGCAAGCTTGAGGAACTGCGTCACCTCTCTCTGCAACTGATCAAGCTGATCTGAGATTGGATTTTGGCCCTCCTAGCTCAGAAACTCCAGTCTCTAGCTATCTTCGGACTAACTCTGGAAGGCACTGCGTCACTTCCACGTGATTCCCTTCAGGGACTACATCACCCCTTCAGAAAACTGCGCTGCCTCTCTCTGAAATGTACTCCTGGTCCTCCTGACCAGTTACTGCATCTGCCCCTCTCTGAATCTCATCACTGAATCAAAATCACTTAGAAAACCCTGCCCTAGTGATTCTATTCTGACCAAAAGCTGTGTCACCTCACACAAACTCGAAAATGCCAAAATCTCAATGTGCTCAATGTGTTTTTCCATAGGCCCCTCACCCTCCTTATATTCTTCTGTTGACACTTCAACGGCCAAGAATAAAACATAATCAAGGGTTAAGATTAACTTGGAGGTGATCCATGACTTTAGCTAGAAGATTCACACTTAGTTTAATTAATTAGTTTCCCTAAGTTTAGATTTAGGAAAACATTAAAAAACGATTAATTAATTTAGTTAAACCATCTCTAAGTGGAATTTTCGAAAACCATTTCCGGGTTTTTATGGAATACATGTGTCCTAGCCTATATACAAAGTTACAAGGCTAGAGCACATCCAATGCTACCATAAATCAACACTCCCTCTTAGCGAGGAAAGTGCTCTAGCAAGACAACTCAATGTGCTGCTCTGATTTTCTGGAACATTTGCTGCTGTGCTATTGATGCTGCTCACCAATACTGCACAAAAATGCTGCATCTGTACTGCTGCTGACTCTGCAAACTGCTGCCAACTGCCACTGTACTGCAACTCCCTTTGAATTCTGCAACCATGTTGCTGCACTGCATGAGCACTACTCTGCACCACTTGTGCACTGTGATGTTGCCGCTACTCAACTACCGTTGCTGCTGCACTATTGCTAATTGCAACTAAAAACATCCGAAATTTGGACAAGTAAATCTGCAACTAAAAAATAAGACTAATTGCTGCTAACTTCTACACTAGCTCTCTGAAAAATACTGCGTTGTTGCTGCTCTGCATTGTGTGAGCACTGTACTACACTGCGCTCCTGCTACTCAACTGCTGATGCTGCTGCTCCCTCTCTGTGTTGATCAGGTTCTAGTACTGCTAGCCACTGCACTGTCCTCTCATCTTCCACTGCTACTATCCATCCTGTTACTGTATTTAGATTGTTGTAGCTTACCTGTGATCCAGGAGTCCGGAAATACTCTAGGATCCTGCCAGCTGTAGATTCTGGATCTACAACTCCAAGTCAGCGCATTTCTCTCCTTTTAGAATATGAGCTAACATAGCACAATCTCCGTGTGCCTCAATCTTGGGAGCTTCGGCTTGAGCATCTTGCTTCTCCTCTTTATCCTTTTTCTTAAGAGGACATTGTGTGGCATAATGTACCATTTCTCCACACCTGAAGCACTTGATCTTAGATAGATCTTTCTTCTTTTGCCTCTGTTGCCCCTTTGATGCAAGGGCTGTGTTTTCTTCCTCTTCCTTCTTGACTTTTGAACTGTTGCTACCATCCTCAATATGGATTTTGAGATCTCTCCTCGGCTCTTCTTGCTGCAAGGCTGCCCACATTGCCTCCCATCCTGGGAGTCTTTCTCTGCCCAAAATGCTTTGGGCAAAGACCTGATAATCTTCTGAAACAGAGTTCAAAGTGAGCCTTACCAACTCTGAGTCTCTAGGAGCTGACCCCGCTGCTGACAGTTGGTCTCGGTTTTCCTGAATTCGAGACAGGAAAGAGTCAAAATGCTCTCCCTTCTTCATTCTGGAATTACACATCTTCTCTTCCAGGTACATTTTCCGCTACTTGAAAGATCCTTGGTATAGCTTTTCCATCCCTACCCACATTTCTCTAGCAGTGCCCTTTGCTGTTATGTGAAGTACAATGTGATCCTTCGCACCATCTAGGATCAATCGCTTGGACCTTGTCATATTATTCTTGAATGCTCTCAGATGTGCTGCATCCAAAGGTTCTGCAACTACGCTTTCAATGAGGGCCTTTAGATCATGCTCATCAAGGAGAAATTCAATCCTTGATTTCCAAATAACATAGTTGGAGGCACCCTCCAATCTATCTTGGTCATGCAGTCTGTCGCTGGCCATCTCCTCAACTGTTGATTTCTTTCTCCAACCCTCTGCTCATCTAGACTTATGCACTCCTTGTGGAGTAAGTCACTGCTTCTGCTGCTGCACGGGAAAACTGAGCTTCTTTGATAAGAAACTCTTTGAGGTCAAGAAATCCCCAATTTGTGTTTTTCAGAATTTTTCTGACGCTTATGCATCAGCTCTTACTATTGTGCAGTAATTGCGTCCTTCAGCTACGCTGCCTCTTCTGCAACTGAAAAAGCTTACCCCTCTGTCAACTCTCTCAGAGGGAGCCTTTTCTGCACTGGATTTCCCTCCTGGCTTGGACAACGTACCCTCTGGGAGGGTCTGCTACTGCTTATGCAGATCCTAGTCTCTCCTGCACTGATCTGTTGGTTCACCCTTAATTCTCCTGCACTTCAGCTTGAATAAGATCTGATACCATGTGAGAAATCCTAAATTTGGATTCCTACTGCAACAAATCTGAATTACTTCTATTATTTTTCATACTTATTTCATTACATTGAAATACCGAAGTAATCACTGAAGCAGTCTACACAAATAATACTGCGGAATGAATCTAAGTGCTGAAACAAACTGAACAAAATACAATGAAAAACATCCACATTTGACACAGTTATTTTTGGACTAAGTCCCCGGAAAAACCCAACTCGGGAAAACCGGTGCAACAGATCTGAGGGTTTTATATTATTAAGCAACATAATCTTGAGTACAACTAGGGTGCCAATATCCGGCTCACCCTTCAAAGAAATCTAGACAACTGATGAAATTGTGAGATATACCTCACTCTGCAAATCCCCGGCTGATCTAAACAGCGCTGGTGAAGCCCCTCTCTGCCTTTGCGTGATTGCCTACGCTGGAACTGTGTAAGCCTGCGTGGGCGAGCTTGAGGAACTGTCACCTCTCTCTGCAACTGATCAAGATGATCTGAGACTAGATTTTGGCCCTCCTGGCTCAGAAACCCCAGCCTCTAGCTATCTTTGGACTGACTCTGGAAGGCATTGCGTCACTTCTGCGTGATTCCCTTCAGGGACTGCGTCACCCCTTCAGAAAACTACACTGCCTCTCTCTGCGTCACTGCTGCCTGTCTCTGAAATGTACTCCTAATCCTCCTGACCAATTACTGCATCTGCCCCTGTTAAAATTGGACAACTAGGTTCAAACTCCATGTTGTGATGCTTAGATGAAGATACTAATATTTTTATTGGGTTCCTCTTTCGGAGAGGTGTGAGATCGATAAAAAAATTGATCTTAATCCGATGAGCAGAACATTTATTTTGAATTTATTTTTAATAATTTCAAATATGTGCAGGTCGGCCTTAAGTTTTTACACCCCCAGCAAATGTGTCACACACCTCAGTGATTGATATAAATAGAGTCAACGTTGGAGGAAATTTCATTCATCTCATCCTCACACATCATCTCCTCCTTTGATTTAGTATGAGCTCCTTGGAGGCAGTTTCAGTTCACACGTGGGAAAGAAGGACGAAGTCGTTGTTGTTGCCATTGTTTCCATTGTTGCTGCCGTTGTTGCCATTGCTGCCGTTGTTGCTGCTGTTGTTGCCATTGCTGCTGTTGGGGCAGCGTTGACTTTTCTGGGTTGACTTTGAGTTGACCGTGTGGTTGTTTTGAGGGCTGTTGTGACACATGCTGGGTTGGCTGACCAAGGAGACTTTTCTGGTTGAAGCATCCTGTTGACCACCGTAACGCACCACCACATTTTTCTGTTTCTGGTTTGTCTTCTATACATCCACTGGTATGTTCTATCAACGTTTTACTTGATTGTTTATGTGATTGCTTTGGTAAAAAGTAAAGTTGCATCAAGCATAGAACATCTACCTAAATTTACATGGTATTAGAGTTGAGGTGAAGACAAGCCCTATTTGTTGCAATCACCGAAGAGGAAAATGGGTTCCACAAACTATGGCTTCAAGAAGGATGACAAATTGACTGCGAAGGATGACTTCCATGCTTGGAAGATGATATTGGATCTCAAATTGGAAGACCAAGATGTCATGGACTATGTGCAGGGTAAAATCCAAGAAACTCCATCCACTGCTACTGCTGCTGCCAAAACAAAGTACAAGAAGGGGGAGATCAAAGCAAAGCTGATGATCAGGAAATCCATTCATAAAAGTCTGGTGGCCTACATCTCTGAGTTGGGCACATCCAAAGAGATGTATGATAAGTTGGTCCTCATGTTCAAGGCCAACAATGCAAATCAAGTACTATTCTTCAAGAATCAACTGAAGAATCTGAAGATGGGCAGGGATGACTCTGTCCAATCATACTTTCTGAAGCTGACCGAGATCAGGAACAAGCCGCTGGCTATTGGGGAGACAATAGCTGATCGAGAAATGGTACTCACCGCACTTGGAGGGCTCTCATCTGAATGGCATGTGTTCAACACTACCATTCTAAATAATAATGTGATACCTGACTTTGACGAAGCACTGTCAAGATGCGTTCAAGAAGAATCAAGAATGAAGGAGTATGGAAATGATGGAAATGCTGCATACACTGCTCATTCTAGAAAGAACTCTGGTGGCCCAAAGAACAAAGGAAAATCAGGGGCCCAAGGAAAGAAGGGAAAGTGCTTCACTTGTCATAGGCCTGGTCACTATGCTAGAGAGTGTCCTTTCAAGAAGGATTCCCCCGATGGTGATGACAACAACAACAACAACCGGAGGGATAGCAATCAAAGGAACAACAGGTTCTAGGGAAAGAGGAAGGCTCCCTCTGGCAGAAATGATCAACCTTTCAAAAGGTCAAAAAATTCCAGGTATAAGGAATCAAATGTTGTTGATAAAAGAAATGAATTCATTCTTGTATCTGCCCTCTCTGCTACATCTCCACCCGACACTATGGATGTCTGGTTGATAGATAGTGGTGCTTCAAGGCACATCACTGGGTTCAAAGAAGCACTTTCTGATATGGTTGAGAAGGATACTAACCTGGAAATTATCCTTGGAGATAATGCCACATATCCCGTGAAAGGGACAGGGACTGTGACCCTCCACTTGTCTCAAGGTCAAGTCCTCCACTTACAGAATGTACTCTATGTACCTAATTTGAAGAAGAACCTCGTGTCTATATCAGCCATGGAAGACAGGTTTCAATGTGGCATTCACTGATGGAAAGGTGCGCATGTGGAAGAAGAGCTTCAAGGAAGCTATCACGTTTGGGTCTAGAATTGATACACTCTACCAGGTTGGAGGAAGTCCATTGGGAGCAATGACATGAGATGTTATCCGACAGACCGATAATGGCACTGATTATGTGAAGAACGAGTTCAAGAACTTTTGCAGGGGAGCTAGCATCAAGAGGGAGACCACAATGTTTGTGGGCTACAACGAAACTTCGAAGGCCTATAGATTCTATGTGCCTGGTCAAAGGGAAGTGGAGATATGCCACGATGTCACCTTTGATGAAGATACTTCCCTAAGGAAAGTAGTCAATCTTCCGAGATCATAGGAAGGTCATGAAGCAAGGCTTGGAAATTAAGAGGAATCGAAGGATGAGAAAATGCCTAATGTTGAAGGACCAATGGACCCAATTGATCCACCTCCTTCACTAGGAAAGAGACCATCATGGCTCAAGGACACTCTCGAGGATGCTAAGGGACATATGGCCCCAAGGGGGACATTCCGTGAAAGCAAGAAGCCGAGTAGATACTAAGGGTATTTAGCAGCCATGAGTACTATTGTACAATTCGAGCCTGGACCTTTTTGAGGAAGCCGTAAAGCATCAAGTCTGGAAGGATGCTATGCACGAAGAGTATGAGTCCATAATGAAGAATGATGTCTGGGATGTGGTTTCTAGACCGGAGGTCAAAGTAGTTGTCACCTCAAAATGGCTCTACAAGATCAAGCATGGATCTGATGAAAGTGCTGAAAAGTTCAAGGCAAGATTCGTTGCCCGTGGCTTCTCTCAAAAAGAAGGCATAGACTATGATGACATATTTGCACATATGACCACCATCTGATCTATCATAGCCCTTGCTGCTATGCAAGGATGGATTCTTCATCAGATGGATGTGAAGACCGCAATTCTGTATGGTGCGATAAAGGAAGAGGTGTATGTGGAGCAACCTCTGGGGTTCGAAGTCCAGGATCAGGACACCCATGTCTGCAGGTTGAAGAAAGCCCTCTATGGGTTGAAGGAAGCACCCAGAGCTTGGTACAAGAGGATATATAGCTACCTGATGAAGCTGGGCTTCACTCGTAGTAATGTTGATCCGAACCTTTACTTCAAGGTTCAGAGAGAGAAGCCTCTCATTCTGGTGTTGTTTGTGGACGACCTCTTCCTGACAGGTGTTGACCCTCTCATTCATTAGTGCAAGAGGGAGCTCGCTACTGAGTTTGAGATGAAAGACCTAGGACTGATGCACTACTTCCTAGGCCTGGAGGTCTGGCAGAGACCTGGTGAGATTTTCCTTTCTCAAGGAAAATACATTGTGAAGCTTTTGGAAAGATTTAGTATGGTGGACTGCAAGTCTGTGTTGACATCGATGGAGCTCAACTTCAAGAAGTGAGTGGCAGCGTTGCTGGGCCCGTATTGACAAATCCTACTGAGTATCGTCAATTCGTAAGGGCCCTGATGTTCTTAGTGAACACCCATCCAGACGTATGTTTTGCAGTGAACACTTTGAGTCAACACATGGTTGATCATAACATTCACTGGGTTGGTGCCAAGAAACTCTTGAGATATCTTTGGGGCACGATAGACCTTGGGCTGAGATACACTGCCAGGAGCATGACACTCCTTGGTTATACTAATGCCGATTGGGCTGAAAATGTGGTGGATTGCAAGAGCACATCTGGATGCTACTTCACAAGTAGATCTGCTTCGGGCATGAAACTGAAGTCGGGAGCCTTGAGCACCACTGAGGCCGAATACATTGTAACATGTATGGCCTATTGTGAAGTCACTTGGTTGCGAAAGCTCTTTAGTGAGTTGTTCGAGCATGTGCTAGATGCCACTGTTATCCTTTGTGATAACTAAGGGGGGGATTCGTTTGTCATAGAATCTCGTGTTCCACGATCGATCCAAGCATGTTGATGGCTGGTACCACTTTATCCGGGATATGGTACAGTGAGGCACCGTAAGGCTCGATCATAGGAACTGATGAGCAGGTCGCGGATATTCTCACTATGCCCTTGGGGAAGGTCATGTTCCTAACCTTCCGTGAGAATCTTGGAATCGTGGAATGACCCTATTCTGAGTGTCCTGTTGGGCGATGAGCTTTGGGAGCTCTGGGGGGCTTTGGGGATAGCTTCTCGGAGCTATAAGCAACCACAAGGCTAGGCTTGCCGAACCTTGTTGGTGTGCTTGGGCCCCACCATGATGATTGAGTTGGTTCGCCTCTCATGATTTGTGCCCTGTATGCATCCTACCCATTTGAGTTTCGGACTCATGGGAAGTACCTCTCATTTGGCCAATGAGGTGAGAAAAGCTAGAGACTAGTAGCAAAGACTGATGGACGCATCAGAGATTGCCGTACTCTCTATCTAGGATGACATGAGCCCAACCACTTGATCTAGGATCAAGTCTAGTGAGGTTTCGGACCTCCTACTGACTTCGGGTCAGATAAACCAACTTCGGGTTGGTATGTGACTCTTTGAGTCCATGTGAGGTTTCGGACCTCCTACTGACTTCGGGTCAGATAAACCAACTTCGGGTTGGTATGTGACTCTTTGAGTCCATGTGAGGTTTCGGACCTCCAACTGACTTCAGGTCAGTGAGACTAACTTCGAGTTAGTATATATGACTCTCTTGAGTCCAAGCGAGGTTTCGGACCTTCTACTGACTTCGGGTCAGGTAAACCAACTTCGGGTTGGTATGAGACTCTTTGTGAGTCCGATAGAGGTTATGGACCTTTAGGCTGAATCTGTCAGCCGGGGAATGATGTCTTTGTGACTGACCCACTTCTGTTTTGAAATAAAGAGGCTAGCAAAGCAAGTTACGGCGAGATGACGCACAATGTTTGATTGCACAGGGGGATGGAGTTCTCCCTAGTTGAGAGGGAGTGTTAAAATTGGACAATTAGGTCCAAACTCCATGTTGTGATGCTTAGATGAAGATACCAATATTTTTATTGGGTTCCTCTTTCGGAGAGGTGTAAGATCGATCAAAAATTGATCTTAATCTGATGAGCAGAACATTTATTTTGAATTTATTTTTAATAATTTCAAATATGTGTAGGTCGGCCTTAAGGTTTTACACCCCCAGCAAATGTGTCACACACCTCAATGATTGATATAAATAGAGTCAACGTTGGAGGACATTTCACTCATCTCATCCTCACACATCATCTCCTCCTTTGATTTAGTACGAGCTCCTTGGAGGCAGTTTCAGTTCACACGTGGGAAAGAAGGACGAAGCCGTTGTTGTTGTCGTTGCTGTCGTTGTTGCTACTGTTGTTGTTGTCGTCGTTGCCGTTGTTGTTGCCATTGCTGCCGTTGTTGCTATTGGGGCAGCGTTGACTTTTTTGGGTTGACTTTGAGTTGACCGTGTGGCTGTTTTGAGGGCTATTGTGACACATGTTGGGTTGGCTGACCAAGGAGACTTTGCTGGTTGAAGCATCCTGTTGACCGCCGTAACGCACCACCACATTTTTCTGTTTCTGGTTTGTCTTCTATAGATCCACTGGTATGTTCTATCAGCATTTTACTTGATTGTTTATGTGATTGCTTTGGTAAAAAGTAAAGTTGCATCAAGCATAGAACATCTACATAAATTTATAGCCCCTCTATGAATCTCATCACTGAATCAAAATCACTTAGCAAACCCTGCCCTATTGATTCGATTTTGACCAAACGCTGTGTCTCCTCACACAAACTCAAAAATGCCAAATGTTCAATGTGCTCAATGTGTTTTTCCATAGGCCCATCACCCTCCTTATATTCTTTCGTTGACCCTTCAACGACCAAGATTAAAACATAATCAAGGACTAAGATTAACTTGGAGGTGATCCATGACTTTATCTAGAAGATTCACACTTAGTTTAATTAGTACCCTTTAATTAATCAGTTTCCCTAAGTTTAGACTTAGGAAAACATTAAAAAAAATTAAACCATCTCTAAGTGGAATTTTCCAAAACTATTTCTGCGTTTTATGGAGTACATGTGTCCTAGCCTATATACAAAGTTACAAGGCTAGAGCACATCTGATGCTACCATAAATACACACTACGCAGATCAACAGTTGGAGGGACGCAGTTGACTGCGCAGCAGTGATTGTTAGGGTAGAGCATTGGGAAGAGTAGCAGAAACAAAATTTTGTGGATTTTCTGACCTTAGTGAGTTTCTGGCTCGAGAAACTGAGATTCCCTGTGCAGTGGCAGCAGATCTTGTGGCTTGCTCCATCAGGAGTGTGTAAAGCCAGTTGCGCAGAGGGTGAGAGGCAGCAGATCGACAGTAGTCGGGTGAGATGGCCACCAACGGATTGTGTGTCCAAGACCGGTTGGAGGGTGCCTTCAACTATGTAATTTGGAAGGCAAGGATCTCCTTCCTTCTAGATGAGCATGACCTCAAGCACTTTATCGACAGTGCTCAAGCTGAACTGATGGATGCATCACCATTATAGGCCTTCAAGAAGAATATGGCTAAAGCCAAGCGGTTGATCATTGATGGAGTGAGCGATCACATTGTTTCACACATTTCAGCCAAAGGAACAGCTAAGTAGATATGGGATGCGTTGGAAACGATGTATGAGGGGTCTTCCAAGCAGTGGAAGAGGTTTCTGGAGGAGAAAATTCGGACCAGCAGGATGCAGAAGGGAGAGCGTATTGATCCATTCCTGTCTAGACTTCAGAAAAACCGAGATCAGTTGGCCGTCGTAGGAGAAACTCCTAAGGTCACAGAGATGGTTAGATTGGCCCTCAACTCAGTGTCCGATGATTACCAAGTTTTTGTCAAGAGCATCCTAGGCAGAGAGAACTTGCTGGACTGGGAGTCAATGTGGGCAGCTCTTCAGCAAGAAAATATGCAGAGAGACTTACTCAAGTATCAACTTGAGCGTGGCAGTAGCAGTAGTTCAAAGATCAAGAAGGAGGAGGAAGAGAATGCAACCCTTGCATCAAAGGGATAGCCTAAGCAATGCGGGAGGAAGAAGGATCTGTCAAAGATCAAATGCTTTTGGTGTGGCGAGATGGGACATTACACCACATAGTGTCCTCTCAGAAAGAAGGACAAGGATGAGAAGCATGATCCTCAGGCTAGAGCAGCAAAGATAGAGGAGGAGTTTGCTACGATAGCTCATATACCTCTGGGAGGGAGGTGGGTTGATTTGGAGTTGTAGACCCAAAGATCTACAAGATGGGCAGGATCCTTGAGGAGTCCACCTCTCGGATCATCACCTTGCTACGGGAGCCCTAAAAAGCAGTAGAAGGATGGTCTAGTGGCAGTTGGTGCAAAGGAGTGCTGAAGTGACAATGCAGTGGTTAGCAACGCGAGAGTCTGAGCAGCACATAGCAATGTTGCAGCAATGCAAAGGGACGCAGTGCAGAGCAACAACCTCAGAGAGGCAGCGCAGAGGCTAGCAATAATCAGATCTTCATCATCGAGATGCAGTATACTTGTCCAATTTTGGATGTTTTTCAGTTGCAGAAAGAAATTGTGTTGCAGTGCAGTAGCACTTGGCAGTGGCAGAGTCAACAGCAGCACGGATGCAAAATTCAGAGGGAGTTGCAGTAATGATGCAGTATTGACACTGGCAGTGCTAGCGGCAGTACAGATGCAACGTTTGCGCATAGTTGATGGGCAGCAGTGTCACACATCAACATCGCAGAGAGAGATGCTTCAGGATCAAAAAATATGGAGCATGGCATATTGTTAGAGCACATTCCTTGCTAAGAGGGAGTGTTGATTTTGGGTAGCATCGGATGTGCTCTAAGTCTCAAATTTAGTGGAGAGGCTTAGACACATGTATTCTAGATAACCCAAAAATCATTTGATGAAATTCCACTCAGATTGTATTCTATAGAAATAATTAATTATTTTTAAAGGGACCCTAAGTCTAAACTTAGGAAAATAAAACAATTAAAGTGTATTAATAGAATATGAGTGAGAATGATCTAGAATACATGGATAAAGTCAAAAGTTAATATTAGTCGTTGATTAGAGATCTAATCTGGGTCGTTGAAGTCTCAACAAGAAGATTATAAGAATGACTTTAAGGGTCATTTAGAAAAGACATTTTGGAGACACAGAGGATCTAGAGATTGGATTTTTATGATGAAGTAGTGCTCAGAAGAAAATCAGATCTAAGTGATTTTTGATTGCAGTGAGGGGCAGTAGATCTGGTTGGAAGATTCCTGAGTCAGAGAGTACACAGCAGGAGAGACAGAAAGAGCCACATAGCAGCGTAGAGCCAGTGATGCAGTGCTTACACAGAGCTAGAGGGAAAGAAGTTTTCCTGCTGAGGAGTCACCGCAGAGCCAGAGTCAGATCCAAGAGAGAATTTCCGAAGGATCAGTAAACTTCAGTTTCCAGCCAGCAGTGAGATCAACACAAAGGAAGAGGGCAGCCACAGTTATGACGCAGTCAATGCGCAAAGGCAGCACAGGGCAGTCCGGCCTTAGTGCAGATCAGTGCCAATTTCCCATGGAGGAGTGAGGTTTGTCTCACGAGATCTCTTCTGTCAGTTTCTTTGTATGATTTGACAGTCTTGTCAATCATAGATTTGTACTTAGAATTTACTGCATAATAACGTAAACCCTCAGATTTGCTGCACCGGTTTTCCTACATTGGGTTTTTCCGTGGACATTAGTACAAAAATAATTGTGTCAAATGGTTGTTGGATTTATGTGTTTTCAGATTCGTTTCCGCACTTGTATTTCTTTCGCAGGTTTAATTGTGTAGGCTATAGTGAATGGATTTCGATATTTACTTGTAGAACATAAATTTGTTAAGTAAATAACAAATAGAAGACTTTCCAACAGTTGATGCAGTGTTATTCCGGGTAAAACGAATTTTCACATGGACTACCTGCAGTCAGGAAGATTAAGGATCTCATTAGCTGCTAATTTTGAAGGGACATCAAATTCCTACATTGCTCAACATAAAGGAAAGAAATCGAAAGAACCAAGGAAAAAGGTTGATATGTCTAAGGTGGAATGCTATTAATGCCATAAGAAGGGTCACTATAGAAGTGATTCTCCCAAAAATCCAAGAAACAAGAAAAGAGAAAGGGATCAAGCCAACATAGCTGAAGAAGGAGACTCAAAGAAAGTCAAGCTTGAGGAATATGACATTAGGGATTTTCGTTATTTAGTTCTTTGCTTGTAGCTTTAGATATCTTATTTCTGATGTTTTAGGATTTATAGGCTTGTAACATTTTTTGGAAAAGACATTTTATTGTTTTATAAGTTTATAGGTATCCCTCAAGCTTTGGAGGAAGCCCTCAACAACTCCCAAAGATAAATATCTCATTTCCTTTCAGTTATTGGTTTCATGTACTTATTTAAGTTTTGATTATATCAATACTAATCACCTTTCTCCCTCTATTAGGAAAATATCTGCTATATTCTCAAGGTATATCAAGGAGGATCTCTCAAGAAAAAAGTTTGTCAAGGAACAAAGGTATGTCTTAAACTATAATACATTGATTTATTTATATTAAAGGTTTATTCATTTGACAGTCTATTACTAACATTGTTATGTCTAGCTATATTGAATCATAATGATTCTTGTTCTAGGTGATTCATCACTTGATAAATCTACCCACCCCACTCATATTCTTAACTGATTTTATAGAACCCTAGACAGGTTCTAGAAAACCCTAACCGAAGGGTATGCTAATGTGAATGTATGAAACCCTAAAAATGCTTAAGAATATAGTGAAATGCTATTTTAAAGTTTCATCGACAATGTCATGTTTAGGATTTTGGTATGATCAGGGAAACCTAACTTGTTAGGGTTGAATGATAAGGTTTGAAATCTTGACCCTTTGAAGTTCTGGTAATGTTGGGTTTGCTATGTTTCTACATTGAAACCCTAACTCATTAGGGTTTGGTGGAAAGTGTAAGCAAGACCCTTATAATGTATTAGAAATATTTTCCTTGGTATGTGTGTGTCTGTATGATCAAACCCTAGTCTAATCTGTTGTCTAACTCGTATTGATCTTTGTGAAGTTGGGTTTGACTAACACATGATATGAAATGCCTATGCATGATTATGAATTCCTAAATATGTGTGTTGACCTGGTTATTGCTAGTCACAAGTTTTGGGATTTAATAGAAGTCCTTGTTTGAGATTCTAGGATGATGATATTTGAAACTATAGAGTTTTGGAGCTAAACCTTAGTAGAATTAAAAAATATTCGATGTATGATAATATGATGTTTTGAAATTTGTGTAAGATTGCTGAAATGTGAGTTTTGACGATTGTTTGAAAATCTAGGGTGTGCAACTAACCCTAGTGGAAGTTGATCATGATAATGACTGACCTGTGATTGATCTTTGATTGATTCTCTTGTATGAAATCTAGGATTTGTATAAAATCCTAGTGGGAAGTTTAATATATATGACTTCTGAAAGTTATTAGATATTTTTCTTTTGACTTATTTTTAGGGATTGTTATATGACAAAACTAATCTTTTGTCATCTTGAATTCTGAAAATTGTTTCTAGGGTTTTCTATATGTCGTAGTAAGGTATGTTATACCTTTGGAAGAAACATTGAAACCCTAGATAGAATGAAAGATGTTATGAAGTAGTTTAGGGTTTATGACAAAGTCCCTAGCAAAATGTTGAAAAGTATGTCTCTTGTTTGGGTATTTGATATGTATAAAGTTGAAAATGCTTCTGTGATTCTGATATGGCTAACTTACATGCTTCTATAGATTTGGTTGTACTTTCTACCTAAGTTGTGTAGGTACACAATCTTCAATGTGGTGAAGATGCTTGTTGATAAGCATGATGAGGATGATGGTAACTCTGATGAAATGGTTGGAAGTCGCGAAAGATTCTCCGATGATGAAAAGAAGAAGTTGATTTCCCTAAGGAAGCCTACATAGAAGAGATCTCCCTAAGATTAAGAGGGAGTTCAAATGAAGAGATGATTCCTCATTGAGAGAGAGGGCATAGCTTGGTTTTTATTGAAGAATGAATTTCAGAGGATATGTTGCTGCATGTGAAGTAGGAAAGGAAAGTGTATGATTGAGGAATCTTCTGTCAAAGATTTGGTTGATGATAATCCTACAATGAAAAGTTGAGAAGCAACATCAAGTTGTCTGGAAGACCCCAGAGGCTTGTATTTGATTATGTACATGTGAAAGTATATTATTGATTGGGGTTGTGTTTGTAGAGGAAAATCTCTCGAAGGATTTGATGGCATTCTGGTTACCGATCGGTTTGATCGGGAGAGGTTTGTTGTACTTGATCTGTTGGATCAAGGAGTGTTGAGGCTTTGTGAGTAAAGCATTGCCTGGAGGACATTTGGCTGGCACTTTGTTTTGATGTCTAGTAGGGAGGGTGGCATCGGGTGGATGTGCACCTAGTTCCCTGGGTTGATGGTTAGCAACTACGCCTTATGGTACCTAGAGTGGCTGAAAGTTTGAGTCCATCTTAGTCCCACCCGGATAGATTGCCCTGGTGAGGAACCTAGTCCATGGCAATGCAGTGCCTAAATTGTTGAGTGACCAATGGATAGATTAAACTGGTCAGGAATCTATTCCATGGCATTGTCATGCCTAAAGTTCTTCATTGTTCATATAGTCTGAGATCTTCCAGTGTATATGTATATGATGAATGCCTCCCTAGTTAAGAGGGAGTGTTAGAAAATGTAACTAGGCTCGGTATTCATTTAATGTACTGGAGTCATCTTGTAATGTACTTGATAAAACAATAAAGAAAATAATAATAATAATAGTAATTATTATTATTATTATTGTGACTTATTAAAGCATGGGTTTCATGCTTGGGTCACCATGTTTTAGGTCAAAGTCCCTATTGAGGACTTCTACGATTTATTCTGAGTTAATAGAGTCATTGTACTTTTAAAGAGACCCTTCTTGGGCTTTTGAATCATGTAAAAAGGTTTAATATTGAGTCAAACATGAATTACGTGACCTCCACACCAAGTCGGCCTAGAAGAGATCAAGTCGGCTCATGTAGGCCCAAGAGGCACCTATTCGACCTCACCTAGAGCCTATAAAAGGAAGCAAGTCGAAGTCATTTGGAGCACACTCTCTCAAGCAGTTCGATATCTCTTGTAGTCGTGAAGAAGTTCGAAGTCTGTTGTCGGGAAGCCGAAAGAAGTGCGAGTGTTGGGAAGTCTAAGGAGAAGAAGAAAATCAAAATTTTGGTGCCTCTCTCTTTTTGTTTCAAGCTCTAGATTGGGAGATCGAAGTCTTCCAAGTTTCACTGTTGCTAGAAGTTGTATGATGTCGGAAGCTGCTGCCTAGTCAAAGTTGCTGGAAAGGGGTCAAAATTCTGGAGGTTGACTTGGTGTGGAGGGAAGGTCTGGTCTTGGTCTAGGGTGAAGCGTCTCAAAGAATACAATTGAAAGGAAGAATTTCTTGACTAGGTTTTCCCCTTGAGGTGGGTTTTTCCCTGGCATGTACCTAAATTTGGTGTCCATTGTTTTATGTGCTGTCGATTTGGTAATTGCTTGATGAACTAAAAGGAAGAAGATATAAAGAATCGTAATAATAAGAAACATCACAAGTAATTATCAAGAATAAAAAAATCTTTCTGCCTTTTTGATTTTCTAACATTATATGCTATTAATATTTCTTTTCATATTTTTCATATTTCTTTTCATATTTTCAAGGGTTATGAAGGAGACGTAGAAGTTATGTTGCAAAGAAAGCTCTTCAAGGATAGATGTCCTACAAGGTTTGTTTAGAAATGAAACAACAAAGTTATGTCTTAGACCATAAAGATTTGTTCTCTTCATAGTAAAGGTATATTCATTTATTTTAAAAAATTGTTTTACATTACTAACATCGTTATGTCTAGGACCTTTGAATCAAAAAGATTCTTGTTAGGGTGATTAATTATTAGATTAAATCTACTCTCATTAAATCATCATTGTGGAACCCTAAAAGGTTCACTGTAAAAATATAACCTAAGATGTGTCGATATTGATTATGAAACCCTAGTCTACTTAGGGTTATTGATGGAATCTAGAAAATACTGTTCTTTTGATGTTTAGGGTTTTGGTGCTATTATAGAAACCCTAGTCCTTTAGGATTTGCTATGTTATGTATTGAAATCCTAGACCTTTAAGGTTTTGGTATTTAGGGTTTATGAGCAAAATCCTTATAATATAGTAAGCTCCTAGGAATGGATCCCTAGGTGTATATTTGCCTGTCTGATCAAAACCCTAGCCTGATCAAAATTGTCATATGTCTAATATAGTGATACTTGTGTCTTGGGTTTGTCTAATAGATGTTGTTGTGATATGCTTGTGCATAATTATGAAATCCTATATATGTATATATTGTAGCCTAATTGTTTATACTCATAGTTTGTAAATTCTAGGGTTTGTAACTAAGCCCTAGTAGAAGTTTGATATTCCAGGATATAATGATATTGTTTATCTTTGATGAAGATATCTAGGGTTTACATCAAACCCTAGTAAAAGTCGATCATATTGTTGAAACCTTAGCTTGTGATATGATTGGTTTTGATTGTTGATATCTAAGGCTTAATGTCTTATAGATGGATTCTAGGGTTTGCAATATATCATAGTAGAGTCTGTCATATCTTTGAAAGTAATATTGAGGCCCTAGATATAATGAAACTGATATCTTGATTTTGTAACAAAACTCTATCAAGAAGTTGAAGTATAGTCTTTTGTTGATTATGAACCTAACTAAGTTTAGGTATTTGATGTCTAAAGTATAATGTATGATTCTGATATAGTTAACTTCATGCTTCTATATATGTATTTGGTTGTACTTTCTATTTAAGTTGTGCAGGTACATAATCTTCAAATTGTTGAAGATATTCATAAGTAAAGTTGACTAGATTGTTAAGCATGATGTAGGAAGTTATATGAATAATGATGATCAAAATAACTTTGATAAGAAGGAATGAAGCCATGATATACTCTCCAATGTTATAGAAAGTAGTTGATCTCCCTAAGTTAAGAGGGAGCTTGGATAAAAGAAAGGATATATCACCCAAGTTGAGAGGGAGGGAATATTATGATAGTCATAATGGATACCTTGAAGAAGAAATTGGAGAATGTATATTGAGGATGTCTTGGTGCGGCTGAAGAAATTAAATAAGAAAAGCTTCTGACTAGTTGCATATGAATAACTTGATATACGTGACATCAAGATGATTGAAGACCCCAAAGGTTTGTGTTTGCTTATGTGTATTTGAAAGTTTGTTACTGATTGGGGTTGTGTTTGTACACGTAAATCTCTCGAAGTTTTGGAATCATGCTTTGCATGCTTGATTTATTTGATGTTATCAATATGTTTGATCGAGAGAGATTTGTTGTTACCGATTTGAATAATTGGGAGTGTTGAGGCATCGTGTGTAATACAAAATGTCTAGGAGGACATCTGGTCGACCTGACCTGTGTGTTGATGTCTATTTCCCGAAGTAGGGAGGGTGGCGTTGGTCATAGAGCCCTGATCTTGCATTATGCAACTAGATCCTTGGGTTGATGGTTAGTAAGCCTGATGTTACCTATAGTGGTTTAAAGCTTTAGTCCATCTCAGTCCCACTCGGATAGATTTCCTGTTGAAATTTGGTTAGCGGAGGACAGGTGGTTCCCTAAGGCTTTGATCTTTGGCCTAAGGAAAAGTGTCCAAAAGAATTTAATTTTTCTCCTTAAGTGACCTTATAAAGTTATAAAGTCAAATCTAATTTAAAAGTGACTTTAAGTGATAAAGTTACTAAAGTCTAATTTTAAAGTGATTTTAATAAAGTCAATGTGAAATTGGAAAGGAAAAGTGACTTTGGAAATAAATGACTAAGTGGGTCTTTATTAAAGTGGGGTGAATTAAAAAATAGAAAGTGAGATTTAAATGAGTATTTAATCTCAGCCCTAGATCTAAAGCTTTTTCAGCCATTGGATTTAGGGATTCCCCAAAAGTCACTTAGGGTTAGGTTAAAGGAGGAAAATGAGGGAAAATGTCATCAATTCTTTCATGAGTAGATTGAGAGGAGAGAAGAAAAGCAAAGGAGATTTCTGGGCAGTGAGGAGGAGGAGGACAAAACTTGGCACACAAACTGGGGCAACACTTTAGCAAGTCCGTACAGCAAGGAGAGGCACAGATTTCGAGGCAGATTTGGGCACGAGTTTCAAGGCAAACCGTACAACAGATTTGGCACGTATTCCAAGGAGGCAGTATAGCAAGGTTTGGCACAGATTTTGAGGAGCAGGTTGTTGATTTTCTGGCACATTTTTCAAGGCAAATTTGTGCACGAAAATCGAGACGGAAAACCGTACAATAGCTTTGCTATTTTTTCAGCACGAAAATTGAGAAATTTGTACAACATTTATTGTTGTTTGCACAGTTTTCGAGGCAGTCCATACAGCAGCATTTAATGCTGTAAATTCTGGGCATGGAATTCAAGGAGGTCGTACAACATTTATTGTTGTTTCTATTTTTGTTGTGTACAGATTTTTCGAGGCAGTGGTTAAGCACAGAAAACGAGATAAGTTGTATTTATTACTTGCTGAAATTTTCTGAGTATTTCTCTCACTGTAAAAGCATTTTCCAGAAATAAGAAGAGCTTTCGAACTGGTTTTCCCCAAGAGTTGTAGGGAGTTTTTCCAGAGTCACATTGACCAAAAATCAACATGTCTATTTTTCTATGTGTGGCTGATTTATTTTGCTGAGTTTTATTTTTGCAATTTCCAGCATTTGAAAATTTCCAGTATTTGTGTTTTCTAAAAATATTTATTTTTTCAGCTTGTTGAATGTATGGCTATGGGAATGGGCATTTAACTCTATGGAGAAATAAGGACAAACTGAAAACTAGGGTGGGAAAAATAAATTTCTACATGGTATCAGAGGGTTTTGCTGAAAAGGCAGTTTGGGACAGCAAGAAGGAAAAATTACAGCAAGTTGATTTTTCACTCAGAAATTACAGCAAGCTGATTTTTCACACAGAAAATTTTACCTTTACTACAACAGTGTTATTTTTAGCTTATTTAGGACAGTAAGCATGTCTTTGGGCTTGAGGGTGGAGGATAGGTTGGATGGGCATAGTAACTACAGTGTTTGGAAGGAGGGAATGCAGAGTATCTTTGAGGAGGGAGAAGTCTGGGATATCATGGTGCATACCGCACAGAACCCTGTTAATGTGCCTGCTCATGCTGCTCAGTTGGCAGCCTTTAATAAAAAGAATAACAAGGGTAAGAGACTGATTCTAGATGGAATCAAAGACCATTGCATTCCTCATGTGAGAGGAAAGAGATATGCTCATGACATGTGGATAGCATTGACCATTCTCTATCAGAGTACCAATGAGAACAGGAAAATGGTCCTAAGGGAGAAGCTGAAGACCATTAAGATGGGTAAGACTGATAGTGCAGTTGGATATCTCACAAAGATTACTAATGTGAGAGATGCATTGGCAGCAGTTGGAGAAGTCATTCCACCCACTGAGTTGGTGCGAATTGCAGTGAATGGCCTTCCCAGTTCATGGTTGAACTTTGTTAATGGGGTTTGTGCACGTGAGACCCTTCCCACTTGGGAGAGGTTCTGGGATGATTGCATAACAGACAGAAATCAGAAAGAGGCAGCTTGGGGTAGCCAAACCAGTTGAGCAGGATGAGGATGTAGCACTGTTGGCAGGAGGCAAGAAAGGCAAGGGAAAGAAGCAAGCTTCCATAAGCAGTGGTGGGGGCAAAGGCATAGGTAAAGGTAATCAGGGGGAACACGCAGAAGGACTATTCCAAGGTGAAGTGTTGGAATTGTCAGAAGATGGGACACTATGCAGTTGTGTGTCCGGAGAAAAAGAAGAAGGGGAAGAACCAGAGCATGGCAGCATCAGCAAAGATAGAGGACTTTACGGCTAGCTTTGACCAGGAGTTTGGGTTCATTGCTTGTGAGTCCACTAGTGCAGGATCACCTGCCATGGAGGTTGAGAGGGAGTGTGCATTTCCCTCCACTAGCGGAGCATCTTCAGGTATCTGGTATGTTGACAGTGGGGCTTCACGTCATATGACAGGAATCCGTGAGTACTTCTCAGAGCTTTCAGAGAGTGGCACTGATATAGAGGTAGTACTCGGAGATGACAGCATTATTAGAGCAGTCAGTGTGGGGACTTTGACATTTAACAGGGAACCCAAACCTCCCTTGAAGGTATTAGATGTTCTATATGTGCCAAGGATGAGAAAGAACCTCATATCCGTCTCAGCATTGGAGGACAAAGGATATGAGATATTGTTCAGGAGAGGACAGGTGCTGATATATCCCAAGGGCGCTCTAGCTGATTCAACTAGAGTGATAGGTGTACGCCATGCAAAGGTGTACAAGTTTTCATTTCAGCCCCTTTTGGCATTGAGTAGTAGTACCGACAGGAGAGCTAGCAATTCAAAGCTGTGTGAGATTTGGCACTGCAAGATGGGGCACATGTGTCATGGAGCCTTGAGGACATTGCGGGAGATCACTACAGGTGTGCCAGATTTCAGTACTGATCACCTTGATACATGCAGAGGATGTGTGATGGGCAAGTTTGCCAAATCCCCTTTTCCTAGCAGTGACAGTAGATCAATTGGATACTTGATTTGATTCATTCCGATGTGAGTGGTCGGATGTCTCATGTTTCCTTGAGTGGATATGAGTATTATGTTTTATCCATTGATGATCACTCTAGGAGGACTTGGATTTATTTCTTGAAGACCAAGAGTGAGGTCTTCAAGCAGTTGCATGAGTTTAGAGCTCTTGTGGAGACCCAAACAGGTTGGAAGATCAAGTCCCTGAGGTCGGAAAATGGAGGAGAGTACACCCTCGAAGAGTTAGTTGACTATTGTGCGGAGGCAAGCATTAGGAGGGAGTTCACAGTTCCTTACAACCCCCAACAGAATGGGGTTGCGGAGAGGAAGAACAGATCGATCGGAGGGGTTGCCAAAGCCATGCTACATGATCAGGGGTTACCATTGTTTTTGTGAGCAGAGGCCTGCAACACTCCTATATATTTGCAGAACAGGAGTCTGCATCGTGCCTTGGGGCATGTGACTCCGGAGGAGGCTTTTTCTGGGAAGAAGCCTGATGTTGGTCATCTTCGTATCTTTGGGTGTATTGCATACTCCTACATACCCAAGGAGAAGAGGACCAAGCTAGAGCCCACTGTAGAGATGGGTATCTTTGTGGGCTACAGTGAGACCTTGAAAGCCTTTCGGATTTATATTCCCGCACAGAGGAGAGTTGTTGTCAGACGGGATGTGAAATTCAAGGAGGGCAGGGCTTTCAGGAGGTCACGGGAGTTAGAGTATCTGAATCAGCCAGACCCTCAGGAGCAACTGAATCAGTCGCAGGGATCCAGTGGGTAGGGATCAGGAGGATCCGGAGGTACATCGATTACAGTGTCAAGTCCGTCAGTGAGTAGTGGCTCACAGAGTCAGAGGGGTGGTGCTTCAAGCAGCATGTAGAGCAGTCCGCAGAGCAGTTCACTAGGGAGTCCACTGATGGACAATTCACACAGTACTTCAGCGTCTACAGGTTCAGGTTCAGGTTCCTGGTAATGAGGAGGAGGAGTTTCATTCTCCAGTGGGAGAAGTGTGCTCAGGGAAGAGGAAGCCCAAGTGGCTTTAGGATACCTTGAGAGAGGCCACATCTGTCGCTGGGCCTAAGAGGCCGGTCAGAAAGAGCAGACCACCTGATAGGTTCTGTAGCTGTATGGCAATGGTTGCCAACATTTTAGACTCTGAGCCTTCTAGCTAGCTAGCCAGCAGGTTTGGAGAGAGGCCATGCAGGAGGAGTATTCTTCTATCATGAAGAATGATGTTTGGGAGGTGGTGCCGAGGCCTGAGGGAAAATCCGTGGTTACTTCCAGATGGCTTTACAAGGTAAAGCATGTTGCAGATGGCAGCATTGAGAAATTCAAAGCAATGTTTGTGGCTAGAAGGTTCTCCCAGGTTGAGGGAGTTTATTATGAGACCTTCGCTCCCGTGGCTCGATATACTTCGATTCGCTCCATCATATCTATAGCAGCAAAGATGGGTTAGAAGATCCACCAAATGGATGTGAAGACCGCATTTCTCAATGGCTTCATACAGAAGGAGATGTACATTGAGCAGCCACAGGGCTTTGAGGTGCATGGGAAGGAGTCCCATGTGTGCAGACTAAAGAAGGCCCTTTATGGCCTGAAGCAAGCTCCCAGAGCTTGGTACTCCAGGATAGATACATACTTGCAGGAGATGGGTTTCACAAAGAGTGAGGTAGATCCAAACCTATATTTCATTGTGATAGGTGAAGAGCCTCTCATTCTGGTGCTGTATGTCGATGATTTGGTCATTACCAAAAAGGGAGGAGAGACTCATAGAGCACCGCAAGAGAGATCTGTTGAATGGTAGATGATGACATTGGCTGATGTACACATTTTAGATTGAGGCAGCAGGAGTGAGGGGATTTTCCGGGTAGCAAGGGGGACAGTGACATCAGAGATCCTCTGCGTATTCCACATGGAGGATTGTAGACCCATGTAGACACCGATGATCACCAACTGGAAGAAGCTTCACGCTTTAGTTTCCGAGTTGGTGGATCCCACTTTGTATAGATAGCTAATTGGTTCCTTGATGTATTTGGTCCACACTAGACCAGATATATGTTTTGCAGTCAACACGATGAGCTAGTTCATGTGTGAGCCCAAGAGGGTGCACTAGGTTGCTGCAAAACACATTTTGCGGTACTTGCGAGGGACGGTGGATTATGGTCTGGATTATAGGTAGGGGGATGGAGTGAGATTGGCAGGTTACACTGATTCTGATTGGGCAGGTTGTGCTTCTGATAGGAAGAGCACTTCAAGGTGTTGTTTTGGGTTGGGTTCAGCAGTGGTGTCGTGGTTCAGCCAAAAGCAGCAGTCAGTAGCATTGAGTTCAGTGGAAGCAGAGTCCATGGCAGCCAATCTAGCTAGTTGTGAGGCCATCTGGCTTCGCAAGATGTTGTTTGGCTTATTTGGTTAGCCATTGAGACCTTCAGTGATTTACTGTGATAATCAGAGTTGCATTAAACTCACGAAGAATCCAGTATTTCATGTCAGGTCAAAGCATATCAGGATCAAATATCATTTCATCAGAGACTATGTTCAGAAGGGAGCTATGAATCTTGAGTATATTCCAATTGATGAGCAGGTTGAAGATATTCTTACCAAAGCCTTACCACGGGGCAAGCATGTCTACTTCAGAGACAAGATGGTTGTGGTGAGGAACACCTTCCTCGGTAAGAGGGAGTGTTGAAATTTGGTTACCGGAGGACAGGTGGTTCCCTAAGGCTTTGATCTTTGGCCTAAGGAAAAGTGTCCAAAAGAATTTAATTTTTCTCCTAAAGTGACCTTATAAAGTTATAAAGTCAAATCTAATTTAAAAGTGACTGATAAAGTTACTAAAGTCTAATTTTAAAGTGATTTTAATAAAGTCAATGTGAAATTAGAAAGGAAAAGTGACTTTGGAAATAAATGACTAAGTGGGTCTTTATTAAAATGGGATGAATTAAAAAATAGAAAGTGAGATTTAAATGAGCATTTAATCTCAGCCTTAGATCTAAAGCTTTTTTAGCCATTAGATTTAGGGATTCCCCAAAAGTCACTTAGGGTTAGGTTAAAGGAGGAAAAGAAGGGAAAAGGTCATCAATTCTTTCATGAGCAGATTGAGAGGAGAGAAGGAGAGCAAAGGATATTTTTGGGCAATGAGGAGAAGGAGGACATAACTTGGCACACAAACTGAGGCAATACTTTAGCAAGTTCGTACAACAAGGAGAGGCACAGATTTCAAGGCAGATTTGGGCACGAGTTTCAAGGCAGATTGTACAGCAAATTTGGCATGTATTCCAAGGAGGTCATACAACAAGGCTTGGCACAGATTTCGAGGGCAGGTTGCTAATTTTCAGGCACGTTTTCAAGGCATATTTGTGCACGAAAATCGAGACAGAAAACTGTACAATAGCTTTGCTGTTTTTCTGCATGGAAATTGAGAAATCCGTACAACAGCATTTATTGTTGTTTGCACAGTTTTCGAGGTAGTCTGTACAACAACATTTAATGCTGCAAATTCTAGGCACGAAATTTGAGGAGGTCATACAACATTTATTGTTGTTTCTGTTTTTGCTGTGTACACATTTTTCGAGGCGGTGGTTAAGCACGGAAAACAAGATAAGTTGTATTTATTACTTGCTGAAATTTTCTGAGTATTTCTCTCTCAATGTAAAAGCATTTTCCAGAAATAAGAAGAGCTTTCAAACTGGTTTTCTCCAAGAGTTGTAGGGGGTTTTTCCAGGGTCACATTGACCAAAAATCAGCATGTCTATTTTTCTATGTGTGGCTGATTTATTTTGCTGAGTTTTATTTCTGCAATTTCTAGCATTTGAAAATTTTCAGAATTTGTGTTTTCAGAAAATATTTATTTTTTCAGCTTGTTGAATGTATGGCTATGGGAATGGGCATTTAACTATATGGAGAAATAAGGAGAAATTGAAAACCGGGGTGGGAAAAATAAATTTTGGGAAAAATAAATTTCTACATTTTCCTGGTCAGGAATCTAGTTCGTGGCACCGTGTGTGCCTAAACCCTTTGTAGTTCATATGTTTTGAGATCTTCCATGTACTTGTATATAAATATGTGATTATGAGTACCTCCCTAGTAAAGAGGGAGTGCTGAAGAATGTAACTAGGTTCGGTCTTCATAATTGTATTTGAGTCATAATGAAATGTATTTATCAAAAGAAAGAAAAAGAAATTTTATTATTATATAAATTGACTTATTAATGTGAATTTTTTTTAATATACTTAAACAAAAACCCTACTGGTTAAATTCCTGATTTACTTCTCCTACTTACATGACTTATTAATCTGAAATCTTCAGCATTAGCATCGAAGTAAATACATTAACAACCTACACATACAGATCTAAACTGAACAACATGCACAATGACAAAGTGACACACAAGGATTTTCTAGACAAATATCCCTAGAAAAACCCAATGCGGGAAAACTGGTGCTGCTGGCTGTTGGAGGGTTTTTATTATTAAGAAGATTCCAAGTATAATAGATTTGGGCACCAAACTGGTTAACCTGACAGAGAAATAAATATGCAGCTATACCTTTCTCTGGAGACAAAAAAACTGACTGATTCACACCCTCAAACGAGATTTACAGAATTCAGCCCTTTCGGGCCTCTAGAAACCCTAGCACTGCTCTGAAGCCCTCTGTGTCAACCCTGTTGGCCTATGTCAGCCCCTGCGCTGCTCAGGAAGGGCTTGAATCAACCCAGACTGGGTTACACTGCCCCTGCACTGCCTTGACAAGGCTTGTGTTAGCCCTACGTGGCTCCTGCACTACCCTTTCTGGGCCTGCATTAGCCCTACATGGCCCCTGTTGCCTCTGTGCTGCCCCTGCTGGGCTCTTGGCTGCTTTGCATTGTTGCTGCCTCTAGGTCGCCTTGGTTTGTTTCTTTTCTGCCCTCGTTGTACTCTTGGCCTAGGAGTAGGCCATTCCTCTTGCCAATACTGCCCCTCACTGCAGCTGAAACACTTTTGAAATTCTTAACAAACCACACCCTAAAATTTTAGCTTAGCTTCAATGCTCTGCCAATGTGTGTGTTCTCCAACTGACCCCAAGCCCTCTTCTTATACTTTTCTCATTGAAACATCAACGACCGTGATCTAATCTTGAATCGACGACTAAGATTAGAAGATGCTTGATCCGCATCACTTAAGTCATTCTCATCAAATGTTTAATTTAATTACCTTTAATCTTTTAATTTTCCTAAGTTTGACTTAGGGTCCTTAAGTAAAAATATTAATTAATTAAATATCTCTTAAACCAGATGGAATTTCTTAAAATGATTTCTGGGTCTTGGAGATCTTATGTACTCTAGTCCCTCCACAAAGTTTGGGAGCTAGAGCACATCTGATGCTACCCCAACACCCCAAAATCTCAACACTCCCTCTTAGCGAGTAATGTGCTCTAGCAAAACACTTCACCCCGAAGGGTGCTCTAATCTCTGGTGTTGGTCTCTGCGCTGATGCTTGGCTTGATGCCATTCATCATTGCGTTGTTGCTGCTCTTCTGTACTGCTGCCCATGACACTGCCATCGCCATTGTCACATCTGTACTGCAGCTCCCTCTCAATTTGTTGCATCATGCTGCTCATAGCACTGCCACAGCCAATTGCTGCACTGCAACTCAGTTGCTGAGAGTAAGCAACTGAAGAACTCCTACTGTAATATTCCCAATTAGTGATAGCTAATTGGAAATATTAATTTTGACCAATTTTGCTTAATTATATTCAGAGCATGAATAAAGTGAGTAAAATATTAATTAACTCACTTAGGATAAAATACTTTCCTAAAGTCCACAACGAAATCAAAGGAGTGGGGCCTAGTGGGGGCCTTAATGGCCAAGTGGATAGCGCAGGAGAGAGACGCAAACCACGTGGGCAACGTGGGGCCTACCTCACGCAGATGAAAGGGGCAGTGTGGGCCAAGGAGCACGTGGAGGAAGTGGGGCCTAGAGAGAGAGAGGCTCAACGTTATAAAAGGGAGGACAACCCCCTCACTTGGTCATTCATGTTTATGCATATTGAGCTAGTCATTTCGACTTGGAGCACGCTGGTTGTTTAGCTTGTCTGCAGCACTGTTCAATGCATCGGGTGTCTTCGTTCGGAGATCCCACCCTCAGCCCCGGGAGACTTCGAGTGCTTGCTCAGGTGAGGTAGTTTCATCAGTATTTTGCAGGAGGATCGGTGTTTGCATTCGTGGGAGGAGCAGAGCTATAGAGACTGCGCAGTCTTGAGAGGGAGGACGCAGTCCATGTTGAGGGAGCTCTGGAGTGGCACTATTTTGGAGGATTTTGGCCGGAGGATTGAGCAAGGGGTCAACCCTTGCCTATTGGAGGCATTTGGTAGAGCAAGAGGCCATATTTTGGAGGATTTCATTCAGCTCCAGCGTGGCCCTTGGGAGGATAGTGTAGATCCTCAAGGGAGGCATTTTTGGGGGTCGACCATTTCAGAAATGCTCTCTGGGCTTTTCTGGGTATTGTGAGTAGAGGCCGATTCCAGAGTTTCAACTTTTTCTGAGTAGGGGAGCAGCCCCAAATACTCATCTTATTCCAGCAATAACAGCAGCATGACAGTTTTCCAGCAGCTTGGACGTAGAGCAGAGAGTAGCCATTCCCTTGATATTCTAAGAGCATTCCTACACTTGCCTGGTGCAAGTCGAGGTGCCATCACTCTGATCACCTCTTGTACTCATTTCTATTTCTCAGTATAATAAAATGGCTCAGTATTCTCTCTATTTCATGAGTATCTGCTTCATGTTCATTTTTTAGCATTTTGTATCTTGTTGTATGCTTTGTATTGCTGTCTATTTCCCTTTTGGGATATTACAGTGGTATCAGAGCTCATAGGCCTGGATCAGCCTGTGGGGCAAGTTGTCTATGACACTGAGGGAGAAGCCGTATATTTTCTACAGGGGTAGAAAGTACCGTGACAGAGAGAGGAGGTTGCAAATCACCTACGGAGAGGGTGACTGCGTTCCAGTGGTGGACGCAGAACAAGAGGAACCGATGGCAGAAGATAGTGATGCGAAGAAGTTTGGGGAAATGCTCCTCAAGTCAGTACAGGATCTGTTAAGGTAGATTGAGGTGATGGGACACAGATTCATTGCTGTGGAGGCTAGACAGCGTGAAACCCCAAGGGGTTTCCAGATTGGTGAGGGATCGGGCACATCGAACCATATGCAGGAGCACGATGCCACTCAGCACATGGCATCACATGCACCCACACGCTCCACTATGCCCACTTTCCTGGCTGCAGACACAGGGGTAGGAGCACAGTAGGAGCCGGAGCTTGGCCACATGGGTGATTATTTTGCTGAGTATCAGGCATACGGGCAGGAGTTCAGGGATGCCCTTTCATTTCGAGATTTTGTTCAGCTCCAGCGGGACAGTAGACCCCGTGACCATCACAGGGGACACCGGCATTATCATGATGGAGACACTCAGCGCACGATAAGCAGGTTCCACTTGCCTATGTTTGATGGGTCATCGAATAGTTCGGCAAAGGCTTAGGTGGAGAAGCTGGACATATACTTCTAGCTCAACCAGATGGAAGAGACGGAGGCCATTAAGGTGGCAGCATTGCATTTGGATGGAGAGGCCCAGGATTGGTGGTTCCACGAGATGATTACACTCGGGCATTCGATAGTGACCACGTATGCCGAGTTCACCCGGAGGTTGATAGAGAGATTTGATCGGAGGGATCCGAAGGAGCACTTTGTTGAGCTGACGAGGCTCAAACAGACTGGGAGTCCGAACACTTATATCTCAGATTTCCTGAGACTTTCAGCGATGGTGCCAGATCTGTCCGCGGCACGAATGATTTACATGTTCATTGAGGGGTTAGCAGAGCCGCTTCGGGGTTTGGTCAGATCCACTAGACCAACCACAATCCATGACGCAGTTGGCAGGACCCGGGATTTGCAGGATGCCTTACCCAGGACCAGGACGCCTTACCTCTAGAGACAGGCTTTCTAGCCTAAGGGGAAGGATGTGAGGATTCTGCCTCCAAAGGGGAATCCGGGTAGGGGACAGTTGGATGATGATGCCAGGAGGGAGTTGAAGAAGAGAAGGTTGTGTTTCACATGTCAGGAGCCATGGGCACCAGGACACAGATGTGTTGCTGGCAAAGCACACTTTATTGAGGACTTCTCCGAGAGCAGCGGAAAAGAGGATGAATATGATGACGTGGAGGCAGGGGGCAGCCATGCAGCGCAGGACCATTTGCCACCTCCACCACCAGGAGCAGGAGGTGCAGCCTTTGCACCTACCGGGGGGACCCTTGCAGCATTGCGGGGAGTACCCAAGTATCTGACGCTGCGTGTCCGAGGGACAGTACGGGGGCAGCGAGTATCAGTTCTGGTAGACAGTGGGGCAACCCACAACTTCATCGATGCACAGATGGTAGAGTGGAGAGGCATACCGATAGAGAGCTTCGATGGGTTTTCAGTGTTGGTCCCAGGAGATCAGACTATGCTGTGTGCCAGATATGTCTGAGAGCTGGCAGTGACGATGAGCACCTACACAGTGACCGACCACTTTTTCATGGTTAACATACCGGATACCAATGTGGTGTTGGGTGTAGAGTGGCTGATCACTCTTGGGAAGGTCACCATGGATTCGGAGGCCTTGGAGATGGAGTGGGATGATAAGAAGACCAGGAAGCATGAGAAGATACGGGGCATGCACACTTACCCACCCCAGACCATTTCAGCTCACCGGATGGAGGCAGACTTCCAGAAGGGAGACATAGAGTGGGCAGTAGAGCTGCGCGCAACAGAGGCAGGGACTACCGGGCAGACAGTTCATCCAAAGATACAGACCATCCTTGACAGGTATGCCACAATATTTGGGGAGATACCACCAAGACAGCCACCGGATCGGGGATTTGAGCATGCTATTGAGCTTGAGCAAGGCATTCAGGCCATCATTACCACACCCTATAGGCACCCTAAGGCCTATCGGGACGAGATTGAGCGAGCTATCCATGAGCTGTTAGCTCTTGGACACATTCGGCTTAGCACCAGTCCTTTCGCTTCTTCGGTAGTGTTGGTGAAGAAGAAGGACGACACATTGCGGATGTGCATTGATTACAAAGCCCTGAACAAGAAAACCATGAAGAACAGGTACTTGATACCACGGATTGACGAGCTGATGGATGAGTTGAGAGGGGCACAGTTCTTCTCAAAGATTGATTTGAGATCTGGGTACCACCAGATTCGCGTGAGGGAACAGGACATTCCCAAGACCGCTTTCAGGTGCCATTACAGCCATTTTGAGTTCTTGGCGATGCCCTTCGGGCTAACCAACGCACCAACCACCTTCTAGTCGTGCATGAACCACATCTTCCGCAGTCATCTGAGGAAGTTTGTGTTGGTCTTCTTCGATGATATATTGATATATAGCAAGACATAGGAGGAGCATCTCCAGCACATAGAGGCAGTGTTGCGTATTTTGGAGGAGCAGCAGTTTTATGCTAAGCTCTCCAAGTGCGAGTTTGGGTTGACAGAGATGCTATACTTGGGACACATTATAGGTGTGAATGGAGTGAGGGTCCACGAGGAGAAGATCAGGGCCATCAGGGATTGGCCAGAGCTAAGAAATGTGACGAAACTTCGAGGGTTTGTGGGTATCTGTACCTACTACAGGAAGTTTGTCAAGAGTTTCTCTCAGCTTGTTGCACCCCTTACAGATCTGACGAAGAAGGGGGGCATTCAGTTGGACAGATACAACGCAGCGGGCCTTTGACAGGCTCAAGGAGGTGATGAGCATTTGTCCAGTACTTGCATTACCAGATTTCACGCAACCATTTGTTCTGGAGTGTGATGCATCAGGAGAGGGGATCGGCGCAGTATTGATGCAGGGAGGCCACCCGATAGCTTTTGAGAGTCGGAAGCTCCTTCCACATGAGCGGTTATACGCCATATACGACAAGGAGATGCTGGCCATCATGCATGCATTAGCCAAATTTCGGCAGTACGTGGTAGGTAACAGGTTCAGGGTGAGGACTGACCACAACAGCCTCAAGTTCTTCTTAGAGCAGAAATAGCTACAGGAGAGGCAGCAGAAGTGGGTCAGCAAGATCCAGGACTACGACTTTAACATTGAGTATGTCAAAGGGAAGAACAACGTGGTGGTTGATGCACTTTCACGCAGACCAGTCGCGTTGTCTCTGATGAGTTTGGACGCAGATTGGAGGGCTCAACTTTTGGTGGAGTACTCCAAGGACAGGTTTTCTTGTGAGGCTCTGGATGGGCAGGTGACAGATGATAGATACAGGGTGATGGATGAGATCATCTACTACAGGGATAGGATCTTCTTGACTAAGAGCTCTCAGCTCAAGAAGAAGATATTGCAGGCTTCTCATGATTCACCATTGTTTGGCCACCAGGGGTTTACCAAAACCTACAGGGCCATCAGGGAGAGGTTCTCATGGAAGGGCCTCAAGGAGGACGTACTCCAGCATGTCAGGGAGTGCGAGGTTTGCCAGCGCAACAAGGGGGAGATGAACCATCCAGCAGGTTTGTTGCAGCCTCTTCCCATTCCAGAGGGGAAATGGGAGAGTATTTCGATGGACTTCATCACAGGGTTTCCCATGGTTCAGGGCAAGGACTGTATGTTCGTCGTCGTTGACCGACTCACGAAATATGCACATTTTTTTGCCATATCCGCACATTACACAACAGCGCAAGTGGCAGAGTCGTTCTTCCGGGATATCTTCAGGTTACATGGTCTTCCCAATACCATTGTCAGTGACAGGGACAACCACTTCATGGGCAGATTTTGGCAAGAGCTTTTCCGGCTGGTAGGGACAGAGTTGACACTGAGCACCAGCTACCACCCACAGACTGATGGGCAGACATAGATAGTTAACAAGTGGCTGGAGGGCTACTTGCGTAACTATGTCAGTGGGCAGCAGAGAGCACGGCTGAAGTGGCTACACTTAGGAGAGTATTGCTACAACAACACACATCACATATCTATCGGTATGTCTTCGTTCTATGCATTATATGGTTATCATGCTTTATCTTTTGTTGATGTGATGTTTGGTGCCAACAAGGCTCCGAGAGCCAATGATTGGATCCAAGAGAGTCAGGACATCCTCCGAGCTCTCAAGGATAACATGGCTACAGCACAGAACCAACAGAAGCTGTATGCCGACAGGGGTCGGGTGGAGAGACAGTTTGATGTAGGGAACTTGGTCTACCTACGTTTGCAGCCATACCGACAGTCGACTCTGAAGCAGAAGGGCGCTGAGAAGCTCAAGCCCCATTTTTATGGGCCTTACAGGGTGATACGCAGGGTTGGACAAGTTGCCTATGAGTTGGAGCTACCCCAAGGCAGCAAGATTCATAACATCTTTCACGTATCGTGCCTGAAGAAGGCTTTGGGACAGCAGGTGACAGTGACAAAGGAGCTTCCGCTTACGGATGATGAGGGGCATTTGGTGCTACAACCGGAGGCCATTATTGATATCAAGGAGAGGCAGTTGCGGAACAGGACAGTCCGGGAATTCTTAGTGAGGTGGAAGAATTTGCCGGATGAGGATGCCACTTGGGAGAGTGAGAAGATCTTGCAGCATCCATCACTGCAGTTGCTTGGGGTCAAGCAACATTTTGCCGGGGGAGACTGTAATATAATATTAATTTTGACCAATTTTGCTTAATTATATTCGGAGCGTGAATAAAGTGAGTAAAATATTAATTAACTCACTTAGGATAAAATACTTTCCTAAAGTCCACAACGAAATCAAAGGAGTGGGGCCTAGTGGGGGCCTTAGTGGCCAAGTGGACAGCGCAGGAGAGGGACGCAGACCACGTGGGCAGCGTGGGGCCTACATCACGCAGATGAAAGGGACAGCGTGGGCCAAGGAGCACATGGAGGAGGTGGGGCCTAGAGAGAGAGAGGCCCAGCATTATAAAAGGGAGGAGAGCCCCCTCATCTAGAGCACGCTAGCTGTTTAGCTTGTCTGCAACACTGTTCAGTGCATCGGGTGTCTCTGTTCGGAGATCCCACCCTCAGCCCCGGGAGACTTCGAGTGCTTGCTCGGGTGAGGTAGTTTTATCAGTATTTTGCAGGAGGATCGGTGTTTGCATTCGTGGGAGGAGCAGAGCTATAGAGACTGCGCAGTCTTGAGAGGGAGGACGCAGTCCATATTGAGGGAGCTCCGGAGTGGCACTATTTTGGAGGATTTTGGCCGAAGGATTGAGCAAGGGGTTAGCCCTTGCCTATTGGAGGCATTTGGTAGAGTGGGAGGCCATATTTTGGAGGATTTCATTCAGCACTAGCGTGGTCATTGGGAGGATAGCGTAGATCCTCAAGGGAGGCATTTTTGGGGGTCGACCATTTCAGAAACGCTCTCTGGGCTTTTCTGGGTATTGTGAGTAGAGGCCGATTCCAGAGTTTCAACTTTTTCTGAGTAGGGGAGCAGCCCCAAATACTCATCTTATTCCAGCAGTAGTAGCAGCACGACAGTTTTCCAGCAGCTTGGACGCAGAGCAGAGAGCAGCCATTCCTTTGATATTCTGAGAGCATTCCTACACTTGCCTGGTGCAAGTCGAGGTGCCATCACTCTGATCACCTCTTGTACTCATTTCTATTTCTCAGTATAATAAAATGGCTCAGTATTCTCTCTATTTCATGAGTATCTGCTTCATGTTCAGTTTTTAGTGTTTTGTATCTTGCTGTATGCTTTGTATTGCTGTCTATTTCCCTTTCGGGATATTACACCTACCCACTCTATGACAGACAAGTCAGTTGGGATGCAACTCATCACTGAAGCCCCTTTGGATGTTGCTCTGCGTTGTCCTCCTGAAGCCTCTACGCTGCTACAACTCTGCACTGCGTAAGCAAGCCTGCTCTGCTCTACTGAAGTCACATCAGCCCCTCTGTGCTTTTGTTGGAGCATCTGCACTGCGTTGCTCCCTATCAACATCCAAGTCTGTCTCTGCTCCATCTGTGATCCTCTGCACCCATTGCTCCACTTGTCCCGCTATCGTCTTAAGGCTCCCGTAGCTCATATATGATCCAAGAGTTGGGCTACTCAAGGATCTCGCCACCACTCTGTAGCTTCTCTACAGATCAAGAACGCCACACTTTCGTGGTTCATGAGTGCTCATAGGTACGTCATCATCGAAGCCATCGTCTGCTACAACAACCTTGGAAGTATAAGTTTCCTTATCCTTCTTCTTTTGAGGAGAATTGTTGGCGAAATGTCCAAGTTCGCCGCACTGGAAACACTTGATCTTTGGAAAATCACACTTCTTTTTCCCTTGCTGCCTCTTTGATGCCAAGGCTGCATCTTCCTCTTCCTCCTTCTTTGCCTTGCTCGAACAGGTGTTGTACTGTCTTTTTCTCATCTGACGGATCTCCTCTTGTTGGAGGATAGCGCACATATTGTCCCAGTTGGGAAGGTCCGCTCTGCCCAAGAAACTTTGGACAAAAATTTCCCAGTCCTCTGTGACAACATTGAGAGCAGTCCTCACCATGACATCGTCATCCACCTTCACCCCCATGCCAGTCAGCTGATCCTGGATCGACTGCAATCTGGATAGGAAAGGATCGATTTCCTCTCCCTTGGTCATCATGAATAACCTCAGCTAGTTCTCCAATAGCATCTTTCTCTGGACGGACCTTCCTTGATACAATGTGGTTAAAGCTTCCCACATCTCATGAGTCGTTGCCTTTTCGGCTATGTGTGGTACCACATGATCTTTGACCCCGTCCATAATGAAGCACTTGGCATGTGCCACTGTATCATTGTGCTTCTTCAGAAGATCCGCATCGATCGGTGTAGCTAAGACTTTCTCTACATGCTCCCTTATGCTGTATGCCTCCAGAACTACCAAGATTTTGGCCTTCCAGATAACAAAGTTGGATAGGGCGTCCAACCTATCCTGATCACGCAGTCCATGTGGCGTCATCTGCTTAGAAGTTTGTCGGAATGGATCCTCCTCTCTATGCTAGAGACTCAGATCTAGGGTCCTTGGCGAGAAAGGCACCCTTTGCTCCCTCTGACAACCGACTTCCTCCCTTGGAAGTCTGTCAAAACACAGCGAATCATCTCTCTTCGATCCTCTGATCGATCTTCATATTTCTTTGGCAGGAAATCTACTGAGAAGCTGTTCTCCTCCCACTCTTTGTCAACTTAGCTTAGGCTAAATTCTGCACTAGTAGAATCTCACCCCACCAGCAACTGCTAAAGGTTTGCAGCTCAGCTTCCGGTTCACTGCACTCTGCACAGCAAACAAATTCTGGACTGTCACCCTGGTTGGCCTCTGTGTGAACAGACTGGCTCAGCGCAGCCTCTACGCAGCGCAGGCTACTCATGCGTCCCTCTAGAAGACTCTGCATTGTATCTGCGTCACCCAGCTGGGACTGCATCAGCCCCTGCGTGGTTCTTGCTGCCTCTGCGTCCTTCTGTTGCTGCGCTGCCCTCTCCGGTCTATCTGTTGTTGCTGTTGCTTTCTGCAACACAGATTTCTTCCACCATCTTGCTGGAGATCCAACTAGATCTACAATGGCTCTGATACCATGTGAAAATTTCTGAATATACTGAAACAAAACCCCTACTATTAAATTCCCGATTTACTTCTCCTACTTACATGATTTATTAATTTGAAATCTTCAGCATTAACATTGAAGTAAATACACTAACAGCCTACACATATATATCTAAATTGAATAACAAGCACAATGACAAAGTGACACACAACGATTTTATGGACAAATGTCCCCGGAAAAACCCAATGCGAGAAAATCGATGCTGCTAGCTGCTGGAGGTTTTTTATTATTAAGCAGATTCTAAGTACAACAGATCTGACCACCAAACTGGTTAACCCGACAGAGAAATAAATATACAACTATACCTTAGTTTTGGAGACAGAAACGCTGATTGATTCACAACCTCAAACAAGATTTACAGAACTCGGCCCTTTCCGACCTCTAGAAACCCCAGCGCTGCTCTGAAGCCCACTGTGTCAGCACTGTTGGCCTGCGTCAACCCCTGCGCTGCTCAGGAAGGGCCTGCGTCACCCCAGACTGGGTTACGCTATCCCTACGTTGCCCTGACTGGGCCTGCGTCAGCCCTACATGGTTCCTGCGCTGCCCTTTCTGGGCCTGCGTGGCCCCCGCTGGGCTCTTGGATGCTCTGCATAGTTGCTGCCTCTGCGATGCCTTGGTTTGCTGCTTCTCTGCCCTTGTTGTATTCTTGGCCTGGGACTAGACCATCCCTCTTGCCAATATTGCCCCTCACTGCAGCTAAAACACTTCTGAAATTCTTAGCAAGCCACACCCTAGAATTTCAGCTTAGCTTCGATGCTCTGCCAATGTGTGTGTTCTCGAACTAACCCCAAGCCCTCTTCTTATACTTTTCTCGTTGAAACATCAGCAACCGTGATCTAATCTTGAATTGACGGATAAGATTAGAAGACGCTTGATCTACGTCACTTAAGTCATTCTCATAACATGTTTAATTTAATTACCTTTACTCTTTTAATTTTCCTAAGTTAGACTTAGGGTACTTAATTAAAAATATTAATTAATTAAATATCTCTTAAACCAGATGGAATTTCTTAAAACGCTTTCTGGGTCTTGGAGATCTTATGTACTCTAGTCCCTCCACAAAGTTTGGGAGCTAGAGCACATCTGATGCTACTCCAACACCCCAAAATCTCACAATTAAAGCATGGGTTTCATGCTTGGGTCAATTGTTGTTAAAATTATGCAACTGCTGTCAAATTCTACTTTGGACAACTCACATTATGAAGATAATAATTGCAATAGATTCCTCCTTACGAGAGGACCAAAATCGACCTAAAGATCACCTCATTTGCGCAAACAGAAGTTGGTTTTTGAATTTATGTACCCACTCATATGTATTGGATTAGGTCAACCCTATGCACATGTACCAATGGACAGGTCAGCCTCAACATCAAGTGGACCCTCATGGAATCCTATAAATAGAAGAGACCTCAAGCTCATCTGGACAAACACTCTTCTCCTCTTCTATTTGTCTTGGCTCATACAAGTCTGATGGAGGAAGCTCGCACAAGGGTCCGAAACTACAAGGTCAAAGCTCTCATGAATTTGGGGTTTTTGTTTCTCGAATGCTGACACAAAACTAGGAAATTTCGTCCCTGGACGCATGCACAGAATGGTCCAAGGAGCATCCGAGAAACCTTGGATGCACACACAGAAGCATCAAGGGAGCATTCAGGGTTTCGAGCAATCTGGTTCTTGGACGCTCACACAAAATGGTCAAGGGTGTGATCGGGAAGCCTCAAACGCACGCACAGAAGCATGTTGTATATGATATAGCAGTGATTACCCTCTTAGGTTGGGGCAGTTCATTGGCCACCAGGGTTTGGGACATTCGCGGGATCCTTAATGATGCAAAGGGCATTCATAGGGGGCCTAGGAACCAGGGTGATGGCCATAATGATAAGGGGTAGAGCTCATGTTTGGCTTTTACCTACGTGTTAAATTTTATTGCCTCAACCATCTTTTGCATTTTGTGGTATTATTTATTTTTGTATGTGGCCATGATATGCTTTTATCTTTTTTGTTAGCTGCATCAACCTCTGGGGCAACGTTCCAGGTCTGACCCATACATGTGGACAAGGGGAAGTACTAGAGCTTTGTGGACCTAGTGGTCATGTGGACCCAGAGAGGGAAGATGGTGAAATAGGGCAAATAATATGCGGAGGGGAGTGAAAAATGCAGAACGAGAAAACAAGACCATGCAACCAAAATCAGGGTTTCCCAAGTAGTGGCCATCTTAGAGCTATAAGCCAGTAGGGGAGATCCAACAAGACTAAGTTTGAGGATTAACCCCCCATTTAAGGTGAGGGAACAAGACTACAATCAAAACCCTTCCTTTTTCCAATTCACCCAATAATCCATACCTAAGTGTGCCCAAGGAAAAACAAGCATAAGCACCTGATTGCACAATGATATACATACCTTTAAGATTGGATGGCCCACCTTCAAACATACACTCTCAACATATGAGCGAGGGAGGGGACATATGACTGGCTTAGGGAGAGGAGAT
Organism: Pinus albicaulis; assembly: GCA_034641835.2. Lineage (NCBI taxonomy): Eukaryota > Viridiplantae > Streptophyta > Pinopsida > Pinales > Pinaceae > Pinus > Pinus albicaulis. Next base: position 1,381,874,022 of record CM076581.1, read on the forward strand.
CAACTGGCACAATATCGGTTACATTGGTGGTTGTGAGGGCTGTTGGTTGTCGGCTGAAGACAAATCTAGGAGAAAAATTCTCCTACAGGCTCACCCACAGGTGGTGAGTAACATGTCCCATGGGCAAGTTGACTTGATCCTTGGAGGGTCGACTTGATTTTTGTGGAGGTAAAATATAAATTCAAAATTTTCATTTTCTCACTCTAAAAGAGCATACAAATGAATAATTTACTTTTCTTGCAAGTATGAACAACATACTTCATATAATTTCTTTTCACAAAAATAATTTACAGTTCATCTTTTACAAGTACAAATGAACATGATGAAGAACAACCATGGCTACAAAATTCAATTGGTGTGGTAGACCTAGAGGAGCACATGGCATAGGAAGAGCGTTGAAGTTTTTGAGAAATGTTATTAGAACTGAACCGGTCATCGAACCGGTTGTGGACTGGGAACTGATCGGAACTGGAAAAAAAAAATGGTTCACCAAAAACACATAAAATATTCATATTTTAAAGAAAAAACAGATATATTCATGTGCATCGATATGAATCCAAACCATTTATACACAAACATGCAAAAGTTAGCATTTATATAGCAAGTAATAGTGCATTTAATGGTTAACCAAAATAACACTCGGTGAAAAACAATGTCGAACAAAAAATGTTACCAATATCAAGAAACAGGCTCTAAAAGGCCTTTATAGTCCAAAATAACATGATACGTCATAGTAATATACTACAACCTACAATACTACCAGCTACAACTACAACAAATCAATGATCACATCATCAATCATCATCAGAATCATCATCTGATTCATGATCATCCTCCTCATCCTCACTTGAGGAATGAGAAGCATCCAAGTCTGCAATGGGATTATGGCTTGATTCCCCTGGCCCTGAAGCTGCTACTAGTGCTTCTGATATATCTGCCTTTGCATCCTGTGGAGGTGGGTCCAAGTCCAACCAAGAAAGGTCTTCATTGTCAAATGCTAGTGCTTGAATCTCCTCAACCCATTCTGATGTTGGATCAAAGTCACCCAAGACAATATTGCTTGATTCAGGGATTTTATTCAGCAATTGATTGCGCCTCAACCTAAGGTTGTATCGAACAAAAACCATGTCATTCCCCCCTTTTTCTCCAAACGGTTCCTCTTCTTAGTGTGTATATGCTCAAACACACTCCAATTCTGCTCACACCTTGAAGCACTACATGTTTGGATCAAAATTTGAATTGCAATTTTTTGCAATTGAGGGCAAAAAAAGGGTGTTAGGAAAAAAAGTATTAGCAAATGAATTTGAAAGTTGAAACTTGGACTGAACAATTGCAAAATTCAAATTGAAATGAGTAAATTATTAATATAAGAATTTGCAAATTTTGACAGTTCTTACCTAGGGGACACTTTGCTCTATTTCTTACAACCATAGAAATTCCAAAGGTACCAATACTCTCATCGAAATTCAAGAGCTTGTTATGAATTTGATCTTGAGTCTTGGAATCTGGGACCATGCACTCAATGCATTTATACAATCCCCCTAAAACCTCCCCATCAACCTCAAAATTTGTAGTGTAATGGTACCTTCAAAATTTTGAAAACAAAAACAAATTCATCAAGTCTACAAAACTAAAATTTAAAAGTTAAAACTTATAACTTATAAGCAATGAGCATTGAAATCCAAAATTACATACCTTGGATTTAAGTAGTAGTTGACTGCATGTAAAGGTCTATGGAGTTGTTTGTTCCATCTTTCATTAATGATTCTCCATAGAGGAATGTACTTTTGTGTTTTATCCCCATATGTTGCCTTTATTTGTTCCTTGGCCTAATGATTAATCCATGGCCTCATAAACAAAACCCATGGTATGTTTATCACTATCCACCATCCGCAAAACTCTGACAAGAGGCTCACTAAATAGCACAATTTCCTCTGCCTTTGACCAAAATCTTTTGTCAAATACTTGGTCAACCATATGTTTCCCTTTAGCCTTTTTGCTCCATTGAGATGAATTCCATTCATCACATGAAAACATCTTCTTCAAGTTCGATTTTTGTTGAACAACAGATTGCAATGAAATGAAGTTGGTTGCAAATCGTGTGATGGCTGATCGAACACACTCTTTACCCCCTGTGTGCTTTCTCATAAGGTTCAAAACCCATGAGTGGTTGTAGATATTCCTGGTTATGGATTTTGCATCTTCCACACACTTCTTCACCCACTCAATTTTGCCAATATCCTCAAGCATCAGGTCCAAACAATGGGCTGCACATGGAGACCACCAAATGGTGGGGTGTTTTTCCTCCAACATCTTTCCCGCTACAACATATTTAGAGGCATTATCTGTGATAACTTGTACAACATTTTCAACCCCTACTTCCATAACTACTTCATCCAAAAGATGAAATAACAATTGTGCATTTTTCACCTGATCAAATGCATCAATAGATTTCAGAAACATAATACCTTTTGGACAAGCAATTAAGAAATTTGTTAAAATTTGGGCACCAGAGGACAAGTGGTTCTCTAAAGCTTTGATATTTGGCCTAGGGAAAAGTGTCCAAATTTATTTGTACATTTCTCCTAAAGTGACTTTATAAGTGGTAAACTTAGTCTAATTTAAAAGTGACTTTAAGTGATAAAGTTACATTCTAATTTTAAAGTCACTTTATTAAAGTCAATGAAAAATTAGAAAGTGAAAAAGTGACTATGGAAATAAAAAACTAAGTGGGTCTTTATTTAAGTGGGGTGAATTAAAAAATAGAAAGTGAGAATTAAATGCACATTTATTCTCAACCCTTGATCTAAAGCTATTTCAGCCATTGGATTTAGGGATTCCCCAAACGTCACTTAGGGTTAGGGTAAAAGGAGAAAAGAAAAGAAAGATCATCCAGTCTTTCATGAGCTTGTGAGAGAAAGAGAAGAGAGAGAAAGGAGGAAATTTCTAAGCATGAAGTGAAGGAGAGCAACAAACTTTGGCACGCATCCCAAAGTGACATTTCAACAATCTGTACAACAGCATTTATTTGGCACGAATCCCAAGGCAGAATCCATACAACAATTTTGACCACAGATTTTGAGGAAGGGAAAGGCACAAAAATCGAGGTGAAAGGATAGCAAACTAAAGGCACGAATTTCGAGGTTGTTGGGCACATTTTCCGAGTAGCTAGGCATGGATTTCGAGGAGAAAGTATTGTTGTACTTTTCCATATAATTCGTACAACAGTACGACCTTAGTGCAGATTTCTGGGCATGTTTTTCGAGGAGACTGTACAACATTTAGTGTTGTTATTTTCTGCTGTAATTTTCTGTTTATTGTTGGCACATTTTCCGAGGGGGAGTGCAAGCACGAAAATCGAGATAAGTTGAAAATTTGTGGTTGCCGGAATTTTTACCATGTATTTCATTTTTTCTGTAAAAGCATTTTCAGAAAGAAAGAATGGCTCTCAAACTGGTTTTCCCCAAGAGTTGTAGGGGGTTTTTCCAAGGTCACATTGACCAAAAATCTCTATCATTTTCTGTGTGTGGCTATTATAATTTTGATGTGTTTTATTTCTACATTTTCCAGCAGTGGTGAAATCTCCAAATTTGTGTTTTTAGAAAATATTGTCATTTCCATATTCTAGTAATTTTATCATGTTCAGATTTAAAACTAAATGCATGGAGTGATAAGGAAAACTGATAACCGGAGTGGGGGTTGAAATTTTTCATGGTATCAGAGCTTGGTTAGCTGAAAAGTGCAGTTTGGGACAACAAAGTGAAAATCACAGCAAGCTGATTTTTACACAGAAAATTGAAACCTTTACCCAGATTTGAAAATTTCAGTTTGTTAGGATAGTGAAACATATCTTTGGGTTTGAGGGTTGAAGACTGGTTGGATGGGCAGAGCAACTACAGTGCATGGAGGGAGAGACTCTAGAGCATCTTTGACGAAGCTGAAGTTTGGGGCATTATGGTACATACCACACAACACCCAGTAGCAGTACTTGCTGACCCTGTACAGTTAGCAGAGTTTAACAAAAAGAATGCTAAGGCAAAAAAAATGATTCTGGATGGAGTCAAAGATCATGTCATTCCTCATGTGAAAGGAAAGACTTATGCACATGAGATGCGGATAGCCTTGACCAGTCTCTACCAGAGCTCAAATGAAAATAGAAAAATGGTCCTAAGGGAGAAATTGAAGGCCATCAAAATGGCTAAGACTAACAGTGCTACAGCATACCTCACAAAGATCAATTCAGTGAAAGATGAGTTGGTAGTCATAGGTGAGACCATTGCACCCACTGAGTTGGTGAGGATTTCTTTGAATGGTGTTCCCAACACTTGGGGAAGTTTTTTGGATGGCATTGTTGCACATGAGAACCTTCCTGGATGGGAGAGGTTGTGGGATGATTGCATTTAGAATGAGATCAGAAAGAACCATCTTGGGGCAGCCAAATAGGGAGAGGAGGATGACAATGTGGCATTGTTGGCAAGAGGCAAGAAGGGCAAAGCAAAGAAGGGTGCTTTCAGCAGTGGAGGCAAAAGAAAAGGTAAAGGAAAGCAACAGGTGAACAAAGAGAACGACTATTCCAAAGTCAAATGTTGGAATTGTCAAAAGACGGGACACTACGTTGTTGTGTGTCCGGAGAAGAAGAACCAGAAGGGGAAAGAGAAAACCATGGCTGCTTCTACAGAGATAGAAGGCTTCTCAAAGAACTTTGACCGGGAGTTTGGGTTCATAACTTACGAGTCCTCCAGTGCAGTATCACCTGCCACACAGGTTCAGAGGGAGTGTGCACTCTCCTCTACTAGCAGAGCATATTCTAGCATTTGGTATGTTGACAGTGGCGCTTCACGCCATATGACAGGAGTCTAGAAGTACTTCTCAGAGCTATCAAAGAGTGATACTGATATGGATGTAGTACTTGGTGATGACAACATTGTTAGAGCAGTCGGCGTGGGGACATTGACATTTGATAGGGAACCCAAACCTCCCTTGAAAGTGTCAGATGTTCTATATGTGCATAGAATGAAGAATAACCTGATATCCGTTTCAGTACTTGAGGACAGAGGGTATGAGGTGTTGTTCAGGAGAGGGAAGGTGCTCATATATCCTAGGGGAACTCCAGCTAATTCAACTAGAGTGATTGGTGTGCACCATGCTAAGGTGTACAAGTTCTCATTCCAGCCCCTGATGGCATTGAGTAGTAGCACCCAAGACAGGACCGACAACAGATCTAGCAGTTCAGAGTTGTGTGAGATTTGGCATCGCAAGATGGGGCACATGTATCATGGGGCCTTGAGTACATTGCGGGAGATCACCACTGGTGTGCCAGATTTCAGTTTTGATCACCTTGATGTATGCAGATGATGTGTTATGGGGAAGTTTGCCAAATCCCCTTTTCCCAGCAGTGACAGTAGAACGATAGGGATCCTTGACTTGATTCATTCCGATGTGAGTGGTCGGATGTCTCAGGTATCCTTGAGTGGTATGAGTATTATGCTTTATTCATTGATGACCCTCGAGGAAGACCTGGATTTATTTCTTGAAGACCAAGAGTGAAGTCTTCAAGCGGTTTCAAGAGTTCAAAGCTCTTGTAGAAACCCAGACAAGTCGGAAGATCAAGGTCCTCAGGTCAAACAATGGAGGGGAGTATACCCTTGGTGAGTTTGTTGATTTTTGTGCTGAGAAAGGCATTAGGAAGGAGTTCACGGTTCCTTACAACCCTCAACAGAACGGGGTAGCGGACAGGAAGAACAGATCCATTGTAGGGGCTGCCAAAGCCATGCTTCATGATCAGGGGTTACCTTTATTTTTGTGGGCAGAGGCCTGCAACACTGCTGTGTACTTGCAGAACAGGAGTCCACATCGTGCCTTGGGGAATGTGACTCCGGAGGAGGCTTTTTCTGGGAAGAAGCCTGATGTTGGTCACTTTCGTATCTTTGGGTGCATTACATACTCCTATGTTCCCACGGAGAAGAGGACCAAGCTAGAACCCACTGTAGACAAGGGCATCTTTGTGGGTTATAGCGAGACCTCGAAAGCTTACTAGATTTACATTCCTGCGAAGAGGAAAGTGGTTGTCAGGCGGGATATGAAGTTCGAGGAGGAGAGAGATTTCAGGAGGTCACGAGAGTTAGAGTATCTAGAGTCACCAGACCCTCAAGAGCAGCTGAGTCAGTCATAGGGATCCAGTGGTCAGGGATTAGGAGGTACATCTATTACATTATCAGGTCCATCAGTGAGCAGTGGCTCTCAGAGTCAGGTGAGGGGATCTTCAGGCAGCATGCAGGGCAGTCCGCAGAGCAGTTCACTAGGTAGTCCACTAATAGACAACTTGCACGGTACTTCAGCTTCTACAGGCACAGGTTCAGGCATGAGGTCAGTTGGCAGGCCTTCAGGAGTTCAGGCTTCTGATGATGATGATGAGGATTCTTTCACTCTGGTGGGAGAAATATGCTCACGGAAGAGGAATCCCAAGTGGCTTCAAGACACCTTGTGCGAGGCCACATCAGTTGTTGGGCCAAAGAGACAGGTTAGAGAGAGTAAACCACCTGAGTGGTTCTACAGTTACATGGCATTGGTAACAAGCATCGTTGATATTGAGCCTTCTAGTTATGAGGAGGCAGCCAACCAGCAAGTCTTGAGAGAGACCATGATGGAGGAGTATTCTTCTATAATGAAGAACGAAGTTTGGGAGGTAGTGCCGAGGCCTTAAGGTAAATCGGTTGTTACTTCCAGATGGCTCTACAAGATAAAGCATGTTGCAGATGGCAGCATCGAGAAGTTCAAGGCTCGATTTGTGGCTCACAGGTAGAGGGAGTTGACTATGAGGAGACCTTCGCTCTCGTAGCTCAGTACACATCTATTCGCTCGATTATATCGATTGCAGCAGAGATGGGTTGGAAGATCCACTAGATGGATGTGAAGACCGCATTTCTTAATGGCTTCATTGAGGAGGAGGTTTATATTGAGCAGCCGCAGGGCTTTGAGGTGCATGGGAAGGAGACCCACGTATGCAGATTGGAAACGGCACTCTATGGCCTGAAGCAAGCTCCTAGAGCTTGGTACTCGAGGATTGATACATACTTGCAGCAGTTGCGTTTCACAAAGAGTGAGGTTGATCCGAACCTATACTTCATTGTGGTAGAAGAGGAGCCTCTCATTCTGGTGTAGTATGTTGATGACTCGGTCATCACTGGTGCAGAGAGACTCATTGAGGGTTGCAAGAGAGATCTTGCTTCAGAGTTTGAGATGAAGTATATCGACTTGATGCATTATTTTCTGGGATAGGAGGTGTGGAAGGAGGAGGGGCATTTCTTCCTGGGACAGGGAAAGTACATTATGGATATTCTTAGCAGATTTCACATGGAGGACTGCAAACCCATGTTTACACTTATGATCACTAATTGGAAGAAGCTTCACGCTTCAGATTCCGAGTTGGTGGATCCTACTCTATATAGACAGTTGATTGGTTCATTGATGTATTTGGTCAACGCTCGACCAGATATATGTTTTGCAGTTAACACTATGAGTCAGTTGTACAAATTATTTTTGTTAATCCAGTTAAGCTTCTCCTACTTATACAAGTTATCAACTGAATAAATTCAAGTTAACATCAAAGAAAAACACATAATAGATCTCTACCAATTCAGATCTAGAATAAGCACATGCACACATAGACAAAGTGACACAGTTATTTTTGGACAAACTATCCTTGGAAAAACCCAATGTGGGAAAACCGGTCTCTGGCTATTGGAGGGCTCTATTATTAAGAATATTTCTGAATACACAATTCTGGGTTCCAGATCTGGAAAGCCCTATAGAGAAAACTCTAGCTCTGTAGCTCCTGGCTGATCTAAGACCAAAAATACCGACTGATCCACACCATCAAACGGGATTTATAGAACTCAGCCAGATCTAGGCCTAGAAACCCCAACGCTACCCCTAAAAGACATTGTTGCTGCTGCTGTTGTTGCTATTGTTGCCGTTTGCTGCTGCTGCTGCTGTCGTCTGCTGCTACCGCTGCTGCCTTTCTTTGCGATGTCCTCGCTGATCTCTTCTCTGCTTCTTGTGTATTCTAGAGCCCGAGATCAAATCATCCCCTTGGTCTAAATTCCCTTCTCTACAACTGAAACACTTCTGAGAATTCTTAGCAACCCCGCCATAGAATCTCAGCTTAGCTTCAGTGCTCTGCCTCTGTGTGTCTTACAAATGACCCCAAGCTATTCCTTTATACTTTTCTCGTTGACAAATCAACGACCAAGATTAAATCTTTAATCAATGGCTAAGATTTAAAGAAAGCTTGATCCATGTGACTTAAGACAATTTCATCACATGTTTAATTAAATTCACTTTAATTACTTTATTTTCCTAAGTTTTAACTTAGGAAATACACTAAAATAATTAATTGATTTAATATTCCCTAAACTAGATGAAATTTCCCAAATCCATTTCTGGGTCTTGTAGATCAGGTGAACTCTAGTCCTTCCTCAAAATTTGGGACCTAGAGCACAACTGATGCTACCCCAAATACACAAAATCTCAACATCAGTTCATGTGTGAGCCCAGGAGAGTGCACTGGGTGGCTGCAAAACACATTCTTCATTACTTCCAGGGTATTGTGGATTATGTTCTGGATTATAGACAGGGTGATGGAGTGAGACTGGAAGGGTACATTGATTTAGATTGGGCAGGTTGTGCTTCAGATAGGAAGAGTACTTCTGGGTGTTGTTTTGGGTTGGGTTCAGCAGTTGTGTCTTGGTTCAGCTAGAAACAACAATCAGTTGCATTGAGCTCAGCTGAGGCAGAGTATATGGCTGCTCGTTTGGCTAGTTGTGAGGCCATATGGCTCCGCAAGATGTTGTTTGGTCTATTTGGTCAGACCTTCAGTGATTTACTGTGATAATCAGAGTTGCATAAAACTCATGGAGAATCCAGTCTTTCATGACAGGTCAAAGCATATTGGAATCAAGTATCACTTCATTCGAGACTATGTCCAAAAGGGAGCTGTCAAGCTTGAGTACTTTCCACAGATGAGCAGGTAGCGGACATTTTCACCAAAGCCTTACCACAAGACAAGCATGACTACTTCAGAGAAAAGATGTGAGTGGTGAGGAACACTTTCCTCGGGAAGAGGGAGTGTTAAAATTTGGGTACCAGAGGACAAGTGGTTCCCTAAAGCTTTGATCTTTGGCCTAGGGAAAGTGTCCCAATTTATTTGTACTTTTCTCCTAAAGTGACTTTATAAGTGGTAAACTCAGTCTAATTTAAAAGTGACTTTATAAGTGATATAGTTACATTCTAATTTAAAAGTCACTTTATTAAAGTCAATGAAAAATTAGAAAGTGAAAAAGTGACTATGGAAATAAAAGAGTAAGTGGGTCTTTATTTAATTGTGGTGAGTTAAAAAAAAGAAAGTGAGAATTAAATATACATTTATTCTCAGCGCTTGATCTAAAGCTATCTTAGCCATTGGATTTAGGGATTCCCCAAAAGTCACTTAGGGTTAGGGTAAAAGGAGAAAAGAAGAGAAAAGATCATCCAGTCTTTCATGAACTTGTGAGAGAAAGAGAAGAGAGAGCAAGGAGGAAATGAAGGAGAGCAGCAAACTTTGGCACGCATCCCAAGGTGACATTTCAGCAGTTCGTATAACATTTATTTGGCACGAATCACAAGGCAGAATCCGTACGACAGTTTTGAGCACAAATTTCGAGGAAGGGAAATGCACAGAAATCGAGGTGAAAGGACAACAAACTAAAGGCATGAATTCCAAGGCTACTAGGCATGTTTTTTGAGTAGCTAGGCACAAATTTTGAGGAGAAAGTACAGTTGTACTTTTTCATACTGTTTGTACAACAGTACAACCTTACTGTGGATTTCTGGACACATTTTTCGATGAGACTATACAGCATTTAATGTTGTTATTTTCTGCTGTAATTTTCTGTTTGTTGTTGCCATGTTTTCCAAGGTGGAGTGCAAGCACAGAAATCGAGATAAGTTGAAAATTTGTTGTTGTTGGAATTTTCACTGTGTATTTCAGTTTCCTTGTAAAGGCATTTTCAGAAATAAAGAATAGCTCTCAAACTGGTTTTCCCCGAGAGTTGTAGGGGGTTTTTCCAAGGTCACATTGACCAAATATCTCTATCATTTTCTGTGTGGCTATTATAATTTTACTATGTTTTATTTCTACATTTTCCAACAGTGGTGAAATCTCCAAAATTGTGTTTTCAGAAAATATTGTCATTTCCAGATTTTAGTAATTTTATCATGTTCAGATTTAAAACTAAATGCATGAGTGATAAGGAAAACTGATAACCGGAGTGGAGGTTGAAATTCTTCAAAATTTAGTATGGTGCGAGATACATTGTTAGTCCATCCATCATACATAATTGTTCATCCTGTTTTGGTCCATAATTGCTTGAACTTTGTAAGGTACTCTTGTATTCTTTGGACCTCATTTTGTAAACGTGCCTCCTTGATATCATGAAAGCTAGGTCCTTTGAAGCCTGCTCCACATGAAGTTATAACATCAATCATGGGCTGATAATATGCAGAATTAGTAGCATTAAAAGGTATGTCTGCATCATACCACCATCTAGCAATTCATTCATATGCAACCTCCTTCTCTATCTTCTTCCATTTAGCATCAAGTGTTGGTTGAGAACCAGGGGTGGTTCGGGCTACAAAGAAGGAGTCAATCCCTTTACGGGTTGTTCTCCTCTTCAAGTTAAAAGCAGTTGAACTGCCCTCTCCAACGATAGTAGGGAAACTAGAAAAATCGTCAAAACTGGGCACATATTCTTCAAAATCAGGGTCACTAAGCATAACATCATCCTTTTGACTTTTTCCTATGTCTTTTTTAATTCTTTTGTTTTTCCCCTTTTCTTCATTGTAGGCTTCAATTAAAATTTGCATCTCTGATTTAATATCATCAGAAACATTTTCACAAGGTTTTGCTTGCCCTCTCCAATGTGCTAGGTGTTCTTTAATTCTATGGATCCCCCCACACATAACTTTCTTCCCACAATAGTTGCAGACTTTTATCCCTTGTTCATTTAAATGGCAAGGAACCTAAACTGGATCGTTTTTGTTTTTGGGGGCCATGAGGAAGAAATGAAAAATTTGTATAGAAAACCCTAGGGTTTTTAGAATTCTATGGCATTTTTCAGAGAAAAATAAAAGAGTAGAGGCAATGAAATACCTGGAGAAGATCTGTAAATTTTGAGAAGAGAAGAAGTTTCAACCAATCTGAAAATAAACTCCAAAATCTCCCTCGGAAATTTGCCAACGAAATCCCTCAAAATAACCCTACAAATTTCAATAATTGTTGAGAAAAAAAGAAAAGGAAATATCCGCCACAATTTTTTTTCCAACAAAAAATGACAAATTTGGTTTGTGCATAAAAACACTAGGGTTTTAAAATTTTTAGGGAAAAAAAGAATAGATTTTTGAAGAAAAATAGAACTTGAAAAAAATACCTTGAATTTCCCTCTTAATTTTCTAAAATCCTCCAAAATCCTCCAAAATCGGCTCTAGAGAAGCCCCTACAAATGCATAAAAACACTGGGTTTTTAATTTTTTTGAGAAAAAAAATTGGTTTTTGGAGAAAAATGGAACAAAAAACAATGGCAAAAATTTCCTTGATTTACCCTCAAAAGTTTTTGGAGAAAATCAGCTAGGTAGCAACCCAAACAAAAGAAAAACAAAATTCTTCCACCAGCTCCAAAAATGACTGAAGAAAACCAAAAAATCTCTGGGAAAAAAGAATCTTTGAAGTAGCTCAAATATATGCCAACCCAACAGCTCTCCAAGTCTCCAATCAACTCTTCAAATTTGTAAAAAATATCCCTCAAGATAACCCTACAAAAAACTCTCTGAATTCTATTCACTGAACTCAATGCAAGAATTGCAAGAGACTCGAATGAATAGTGTGAGAGAAATAGAGGGGGTGGGGGTGTTTAAATAGCTTTAGGGCTGGGGGCTATGGTAGGTTAGAGATTTGGTTTAAAAATAAAAATAAAAAAATTTAAGCCCAGGTTGTGCAGCCACGGACTTTGTGGACCAGCAGAACCAACCTCTGAATTGGAACAAACCGATTCAGTACCGATGGAACCAGCTAGTTCAGTACCGAACCAGTTTGTTCTTGTTTGGAGGGCCGGTTTAAATTGGTTTTGCCTCCAAACTGGCCAGACCGACTGGTTCCGCCGGTTCCGATAACATTGTTTTGGATTACTATGGAGGTGAAGCATTGTACCTTCTTGTAGTGAATATAATTTATATTGTAGTGAATATAATTTATATTAAAATAATAAAATTGGTGTAAACAATAATAATCATAATTAATGATTCATTAACTAGTATTTAGTATTGAAGAGGCATGTCCGTGAAGACATGACCATTTGTAAAAGGGTACCTGCCTAGGTATATAAGTAGGCCCTTACCCTCATTTGTAATCATCTCATATCTTTTATACATTTCTTATATAATATATGTCATATAATGGATATTTACATATACCAAATCTTTTGAATATTCTACAGTTTATACGAACTTTGTTCATTACATTGATATCAAAGCCACGTTCTCTGATCTCGGCCTTTGGCCGCTAAAGTCTTTGTCAACTTCGTTGTCGTTGCGATTGAAGCATTTCGCTACATAGTTTTGAAGTTTTGCCAATGTTGTTATTGAGGTCTTTAGCCATAAAATAATACTTAAAAATAAAAAAAAGGAAAAAAAAAAGCGAGAAAAAAAGGTCTTTGGTCATTACTTAAAAAAAAGGGAGATATATATATATATATATATATATATATATATATATATATATATATATATATAGAGAGAGAGAGAGAGAGAGAGAGAGAAATCAAAATATCAAGAAAAAAAGTCTCTATATTAGAAAAATAAATAAATAAATTGGGAAAATAAATATATAGGCAAAAAATAAATACTAAAAATAAATAAATAAAAAGAAAAAAGAAAAAAAATATATTAAAAAAAAAATAGAAAAAAAGTTAAATATATATAAATAAAAAAGGATAAACAAAAGTAAAAAAAAAATAGTCGCAGCGCAACCAACCCCCTGCCTTTGCAATCGTCAACGTGTTGGAACACTTTGTTGCCATATTTGATAGCACACCAGACAACGCCTGTTAGTTTTTGTAGCATCGGATGTGTTCTAGTCACGAAACTTAGTGGAAAGGCTAGAATACATGAGATCTCCAAAACCCAGAAATTGTTTCTGGAAATTCCACCTAGAGATGGTTTAATTAGATTATTAGCCTAGCAGTATGAATTGCTTGCCAAGTTCGATTTTCAGTTGTAGGTGGCAGAAAAAGATCGATTTCTCGAGATTAGTGATTCCAGTAGGTAGAGGGAGCACCAACAAAGTTATTTTCGAGAGTAGATTATTGATCTTCGAGGGGTTTGCAGTCATTTGCAGTGGCGGAATCAGTGTTGGGGGGAAGAGGAATAGCACACAGAAGAATTCTTCAGCATGGCCATGGATCGATTTGATATTCAAGGAGCTTCAGAGTTGTCTGCCAGATTGGAGGATGAATTTGCTTGCTTATCAGGCTCAGTTTCACAGTGTTTCTGGTATATAGACAGTGGAGCATCAATTCATATGACAAGGGTTAGAGAATATCTCTCTAGCTACAATGAGAAGCAGATGGATTTCCAGATTACGATGGGAAACAGAGCACAATGTACTCCAGTAGGGAGAGGTACCATCGATTTTCAAAGGGAATCAAGGGCAAGTACCAACGCTACAGAGATACTGCATGTACCAGGATTGGGTATGAACCTGATTTCAATATCCCAGCTACAAGATAAGGGATATGATGTCCACTTTATAGGGAAGAAAGTGTTTGTCAAACACCCAAGCTAGAAGAGGGTGAGACATATTGGAGTTCGAAGCAATAGGTTATACAGGTTGTAGTTCGATTCTTCAATGGCACTGGTAGGTAAGGAGCTAAATGAGCTATGGCATAGAAGAATGGAAATTTACATCATGGAGCACTCAAGATGCTCAAGGAAGTTGCACAACATCAAATATTGGTAGATGCTATGGTAGAAGAATACAACTCTATCATGACGAGTGATGTTTCGAAGGTGGTGTCGAGGCCTGAGGATAGATTAGTTGTAGGTTCTTGATGGATCTACAAGATCAAGTATGTTGCAGATGGCTGTGTGGAGAAGTACAACGCTAGGTTCATGGAAAAAGGGTACGCATAGAAAGAAGGGATAGATTATGAGGAGACCTTCACCCCAATTTCCAGATACACCTCTATGCAGTCAGTTATATCCCTAGCAGCTCAAAGGGGATGGGATATTCACCAGATGGATGTCAAGACAACATTATTGAATGGGGTGATAGAGTAAGAGGTGTACATTGAATAACCAGAGGGCTTTGAAACTCAAGGGAGGCACACTCATGTGTGTAGATTGAAGAAAGATTTATACGGGCTCAAGCAAGCTCCCAGGGCATGGTATGGTCGGATTGAAAACTACTTGCAGCAGATGGGATTCTTCAAGAGTGACGCAGATCCAAGCCTTTACTATTTGATGGTAGAGAGTGAGCCACTCATCCTAGTATTGTATGTGGATGATCTCTTCTTGATAGGATCATCAGGGATCATAGAGGACTGCAAGAGGAACCTAGCAATAGAGTTTGATATGAAGGATTTGGGGTTGATGAACTATTTCCTAGGATTGGAAGTGCGGCAAAAGGACGGGGACATCTTCCTTGGGAAAGGTAGATACGTTGCAGACCTTCTAAAGAGATTCAGAATGCAAGATTGTAGACCCATGTCTACGCCCATGATCACCAACTCGAAGAAGATAGATGCATCAGATGACAAGGATGTCGACCTCACCTTGTATAGACAGTTTATCAGTTCTCTCATGTATCTGGTCAACACTAGGCCAGATATTTGCTTCGAATTCAATACGCTCAGTCAGTTTACGGTAGATCCGAAGAGGGTACATTGGGCAGTAGCGAGGCATATTTTGAGGTATGTGCATGGTACAGTCGGGTATGGGTTGAGATATCCCCGAGCGGATGATGTCAGACTATGTGGATTCAAAGATGCAGATTGGGCAAGTAGTTTAGTGGACAGGAAAAGTACCTTTGGGTACTGCTTCAGCGTTGGATCAGGGATGGTTTCTTGGTGTAGCAGGAAGAAAAAATCAATAGCACTATGCTCTGCAGAAGCAGAGTATATCGCAGCAAGCACAAACACATGCGAAGCTATATGGCTTTGGAAGCTACTAGTAAGCTTGTTCAGGCAGAGGATGGAGGCAACCAATGTCTACTGTGATAATCAAAATTTCATTAAGCTCTCTGAGAATCCAGTGTTTCATGATAGGTCCAAACACATAGGTATTCGATGTCATTTCATCAGCAAATATACTCACAAAAGCTCTAGGGAGAGCTAGGTTTGTCTATTTCAGAGAACATATGGGTATGGTGGAGAAACCATTCCAGTAGCAAGGATAGTTATTTCAGATGCTTCTCAGATGCAGTTGTTGCAGTAGAAGCAACAACAGATGAGAGGGAGTTGCAGTGCAGATTCAGAGTTGGCAGCAGCATCGGAGTGTCAGTAGCAACATGAATGCAACATTAGAGTTTTGCAGTAGTTGGTGGGCAATGGCAAGCAATCACAGTGGCCAGACATCAACAACGTGACAAGAGATGGTACAATGACAAAGTGTTGTGATGGAGTGTGCAACACTAGAACACAGTCCTCGCTAAGAGGGAGTGTTAGTTTTTGTTGTATCAGATGTGTTCTAGTCACGAAACTTGGTGGAGAGGCTAGAATACATGAAATCTCCAAAACCCATAAATCGTTTCTGAAAATTCCACCTAGAGATGGCTTAATTAGATTATTAGCCGATTTTTAAATATTTCCTAAGTCTAAACTTAGGGAATACAGTTAATTAATTAGAATTAATTAATTCAAGGTGAGAATTCTTTAGAAACTCACACGGATAGATCCAAAAATGATTTGAGCCATTGATTAAGATTTAAACTAAGTCGTTGGAGTCCCAACAGGAAGATATAAGAAGGGATCGATGTGGTGATGGAGAATACAACAGTGCAGATACTCAGTTTCCCAGGCAGTTCAATTTTCTTAGTAGCAGAGACTTAATAGAGAAGATAGAGTCAGTGGGTGAGTAGCAGGTGGTAGAGGAGGTCAACAACATTACAGGAGGAAGTATTCTAGTTTCGGGAGAGTTAATAAGAGGAAGGACGAAATTCCCAGAGGTCCTGCACAAGCACTGTGTAGAGATTGACGCAAAAGGATCTATTTGTGGCTAGGAAGGCAATTTTGGGAGCAGAAATTAGATGTGGTGTGAGAGAAAATTCTCACAATAATTTTGCCAGTATTTTTCCTCAGATTAGATTACCAGTAGAGCATCTAAATTATTGTACTCAGAATTGTTGTTGAAAAATAATAATAAACTCTCATCTGTTGCACTGGTTTTCCCATATTGTGTTTTTCCAAGGACAATTGTCCAAAACTAACGGTGTCAAATTTTTTATGTGCTAGAATTTCTCAGTTTTTTGCATTTTACTTTCGACAATTGTATTTGTGAAGGTTGTAGTGTGAGTTATTTGATATTTGTTGTAGCAAATAAATTGTTAAATTAATTAACAATTAGAAAAATATTTTCCAGTTGCTGCAATAAAATTTCAGATATGAAATTTTCACAACCACCCACAATAGACGCTTGTTCACCACGAGCCACCATTGTTCACGCCTCGACCAACACCTCTCTCGTCGCTACAGCAAGACGCAACTCCCACCATCAACCACGATTAGTAACAACGATGTGTCGTAAACCTCCACACTGTGTAGGGTACATCGTTTTTCGTGGTGTTCATTCACGGCGCAGACGTTGCCATAGCCCACACTCTGCCATAGTTTAAAGCTCCTGCCTCTTGCTGAATGTTGCCACACTCACTGCCATGGGCTAATACAGTCATCAAGCCATTTGAAACCTATATTCTGTTGCCTCCATCTGACAGCAACCAAGCCAAAGATAAACCACTGCACACTTGCGACCTCGTCCTCTTCCTTGTTGATCACCAAATAACCTACGCTGCCTCTCTTGTTGTTTGTCTCACAGTCCGGATTTGCAACCGCCATCGCCCATACCGATTCCCTCAATCACTGCGGTATAGTCCACTGCCTCCAACAATCAAATCGTTGAAATCACTGTATCTTGTTAATTTTAGTTAACAATGGTATGTTCTAAGCTTAGCACAATTACTTCAATGTCCTTTTAGCAGCCCAATGACAATTTCCAATAGAAATCACATTGACAGTAAATGTAGATAGAACATGAACAATAAAATCCAGAAGACAAGAGAACACCAGATTTGGCGAATGCCAGGGAAAAACCCCAAGATGGGGAAAACCCTTTGATCAATTCATCTTATTATTATATCACATGTTCAACAAAGAGAGAGAGAGTACAATAAACTCAAAATTGGCTTGCCAAATGATGATCAAAGCAACCCTGTCAAATCTTAAATTTTCTTGCAACAGTCAACTGTAAATTTTCGTAGATGTTCTATGCTTGATGCAACTTTACTTTTATCCCCAATAGCAAACAATAATCACATAAACAAGAAATTAAAATGCTAATAGAACATACCAGTAGATCGACAGAAGACAAGCCAAAAATACACTTGATCAGCAAAATATGTGTTGTGGTGCGTTACGGTGGTCAACAGGATGCTTCAACCAACAAAGTCTCAATACGGTTAGCCAACCAGAAGTGTCACACAACCCTCTCAGAAAGCTATATCAGTCAACCCAAAGTCAACGAAAGTCAACATTGTCCCAGCCAATGGTCAACGCAAAAAAGCAGCAGCAAAAAGTCAATGCAGCCCAGTCAAAGTCAATGGTCAACCTCGATTTCTATGCCAATAAATGCGTACTTCATAAATCGGATTTTTGACTAAGTTTGGGGTCAGTTTGACAATGTGTTGACCAAAGTCAACGCTGGTCAAATCTGCGCTGGAACCCTAGGTCAAAACAGAGATTTTCCTGCGCTGAAATTTCCCACGTGTGAGAGAAGAAGAGCCTCCAAGGTGATTGAACCAATCAGATGATGAGAGAGAATGTGTGATGATGAGATGAGTGAAAATGACCTCCAACGTTGACCTATATATATCCATCAGTGAGGGTGTATGACACATCTGCTAGGGCTTCAAGCCTACATTTCAATTCTGGCCGACCTAGCACATAAGTGGATTTAATTCAAAATAAATGTTCTACTCATCGGATCAAGATGATCTTTAGATCGATCTTGCACCTCTCTGAAAGAGGAATCCAATAAAAATATTGGCATCTCATCTGAGCATCACAACATGGAGTTTGGACCTAGTTGTCCAAAATTAACATCAACAAACCTAACTAGAAAGTCAACGTCAGTCAAAGAAGCAGCAAATTGTCCACAATGCAGCTCGGTCATACCCAGTCAAACTCAACCATCTTAGGTGGTCAAATTCAACCCAAAACAGTCATTAAAACAATGGTCAAACTTGGGCAAAATTTGAACTTTTGTTCTGCAGTCAACCTTGCGGTCATCCCAGTGAACATGCCCAGAAAACCTCGATTCTTGTGCCAATTAATGCAACCTTCCAAAACCGAACTTTCGGCACAAAAACCGTAGTTAAAGGAGGTCAAAAAGGCCCTAGTCAACGCTGGTCAAAACATGCAACAAATCTTGAAATTCGGCCCTATAATTCGTCCTTCTTTTCTGCCACACGTGAGAGGAAAAGCGATGCCCAATAAGGTGTATGAACCAATTAGAAGAGGAAAGAGAAGAATATGTTGAGTTGGTGAGGTGCCAAATGAGGATGGAGGTCTCTCTTATTTATACAAGTCTTTGAGGGTCAAGGGATATGTCCATTGGGCTTCATGAGCCTACATGATGATGTAACATGTTGCACACCTTTTGTCAAAGTTCCAAGGAAGAAGATATGCCCAAATTTTTTGAAAGGATCGGACCATCAATAAACAATTTATTCAGTTTTTGTAAACCCATTCTGCAAATTTGTAATGTAAATGATGCTAGGAAGACCATGTATGTATGTAACAACCTAGATAAGCCTATTATTTTGGCGAAAATTTCATCCTGGGAGGATTTTCGTCTCACTGATTCATTTGTGTTTCTAAACACGGATGGTCGACAAAGTTTTTCCGTCCAACTTCACCCCAAAGCTAGGGTGGAATTTTTCATCAAAGTCTTAGGTGAGTCCTAGTGTTTTAGTTGAGTCTTATGTAAAAGTGCTTTGGGAATAACTTAAGCTAATTGGCTAAATTATTTTATTGCAAATCACTTGGTCTACTAGATCATATTGTGTTGCAGAATTGGGAGTGTAATTTGTGGGTCTATACCGAATGGGTATTCCCCCTTTGAGGGTTGAAAATGTAATTATTTTATGTAAAAAATATTTTAGTGCATGGTCCCTCTTACTTAGACACCATGGATGACATATTAGAGGGTGAAAAAAATATTAAATCCCCTCAAGTGTCAATTAATTATTTTTTCTAGAAAAAATTAAATTAGTCCTAAGCCAAAAAATTAATTAATTTGAGTCAAATTTAGAGTTTTAGAGAAAATAAATTCTCCACGTAGAAAAATTCATGGCTACCAAAGAAATTAATTTTTGGAGGGCCCCCACCAAGGGAATATTGAAAATTTCAAGAAAATTTGGACCCTTGGACCTTGATGGTTAAGTCAAATTCAATTTTTTGAGGAAATTAGCTCAAAATAATTATTTTTGAGCTAATAAAAAATTGGTTAAATGAGAAATTCGAAGATTCCTCAAAAATAAGTATTTTCGACAATGGAGATTAAAAGATGATCAAATATTTATCAACGATGGAGATCATTTTGATGGGGATCAAGCCAACTAGACGTTATTTTTCCACTTAGAGGATTTATCTATAAATTGAGAGTCATTTGTGTCAAAATCCATCTGATGTATGGCTAAGAAAATTTTGCAGAAAGTTGATGTAACGCTATTGTCCCACTGGGAACATTTTCAGAATCATAATAAAAACTTTGGGGTGTAATTCATGGTGTTTATTGTCTATTGATTTGTGGTATGTGCTAGGTACAAGCTTTCCTATATTGTGCTTGAATTTTTCAAATTTTGTTTTTCATTAGATGGTGATAAGAACATTCTATTGGTATATTTTGAGTCTATCTTAGGCGATCTGATTCACCATATGTCTAACAAGATTTCTTGAAGAAAATATATAGTGTTTGCAGGTTCCCCAGTCCTTGGGCTCCAAGTTCACAAATTGTGGACGTAGGCTGACCTTGTTTGGACTCCGAATATTTTTATGATTTATTTAACTTCGCTAAGGCTGTACCTTGCATCTATTCTTCGAAGTACAGTTAGCCATTTATCCAAAAAAAATCTAAAAAAATAATTTCTCAAAATTTATTTCAAAAGCTTTGTATATTTGCAAATAAATTGAATAATATATTGGTAAATTATTTTTCTCTAATTGGGGTTTTGAGAATTTTTGTATATATTAGGGTTTTGGGTATTTTTATCTCCATTTTTTCAGATGAGATCAGGAGGAAAGAGCTAGAATAGAGCTAGATCTAGGTCCTTGAAGGTAAAATCTAGCCTCTAAAATTTTTTTAGGGTCAGCCATTGAAGAATTTGCAACAAATTGCAGATCTGAAGCAAATTATTTTTTTTTTCAGGGAAAGGGTTTCAAGTTTTGGGGCTCTTAAGCTTGGATCTACCTCCTCCAAGGCCAACATCCTCCTCTTCTTGCCCTACGTGTTGGAAATACTGAGAGGGGAGGTGAATCAACATTTCTTTTACAATTGTTATTTTACTAGTTTTTAGATCACTTATAACCAGAACACAAAATCAACCATCTAGAATAAATGATTTCATTAATCAGATATATCGTGGACTCCAATCATCTTTTTACAATAAATCAAGTACAATAATAATTATGGCTCCAACCCTAGATGAAGACACCAATCTTCAATCCACCAGACTCCAACCTGTACTTTGCCTAGCACTGACTTGGACTTCACGAGGCTCAAGCCTCTAGGGCTCCAACCCTATCATTCTCAAGGCTCCAACCTTGTCTCTATGAGGCACCAACCTCCAGGGTTCCAACCCTCTCACTGGTACAGGCTCCAACCGAGTCTTCTTGAGGAATCCTATCCTCTAGGGCTCCAACCCATGACATTAATTCTTCAATATGAATTCAACGGTTCTTCAAGTCTCCCAATATTTTCTTCAACAAGCCCTGACAATATTTTCACCTTCAACAGTGCTCGCAATCGATCTCCAAAGCACTTAGTGTTGAGATTTTGTGTATTTGGGGTAGCATCAGTTGTGCTCTAGCTCCAAAATTTTGAGGAAGGACTAGAGTACACTTGATCTACAAGACCCAGAAATGGATTTGGGAAATTTCATCTAGTTTAGGAGATATTAAATTAATTAATTATTTTAATGTATTTGACTAGAGTACACTTGATCTACAAGACCCAGAAAATGGATTTGGGAAATTTCATCTAGTTTAGGAGATATTAAATTAGTTAATTATTTTAATGTATTTCCTCAGTTAAAACTTAGGGAACTTAAATAATTCAAGTGAATTTAATTAAACATGTGATGAAATTGTCTTAAGTCACACGGATCAAGCTTTCTTTTAATCTTAGCCATTGATTCAAGATTTGATCATGGCTGTTGGTTTCCCAAATGAAAAAAGTATAAAGAAAAGGCTTGGGGTCATTTGTAAAGACAAACAAAGGCAGAGCACTGAAGCTAAGATGAGATTCTAGGGCGGGTTTGCTAAGAATTCTCATAAGTGTTTCAACTGCAGAAGGGAATTTAGGCCAAGGGGATGATCTGATCCCGGGGTCTAGAATCAACAAGACGCAGAGATCAGCTTAGAGAAACAACATAGAGAAGCAGGAAAGCAACAGCAGCAAGGACAGTGCAGTCCCTCAAGGACAACATGATTTTCAGCTGGAAGCCCTCAGGGGTTACGTAGAGACCCTAAGGGGCAGCGTAAGGACTGCGTCACCCAGTTTGGGGTAACGCAGCGCTGAGGCACGCAGAGGCTTCAGAGGCTGACGCAGAGGCTTCATGGTTAGCGCTGGGGTTTCTAGGCCCTAATTTTGGCTGAGTCATGTAAATCTCGTTTGAGGGTGTGGATCAGTTGTTATTTTGGTCTTAGAACAACCAGTGAGTTGTAGATCTATTATTTCTCTGTCGAACTTTCCAGATATGGAACCCAGATTTGTTGTATTCAGAAAATTATTAATAATAAAACCCTCCAGCAGCTAGCAGACCAGTTTTCCCGAATTGGATTTTTCTGGGGACTATTTGTCCAGAAAATATCTGTCACTTTGTCTATGTGTGCATGTACTTGTTCTAGATCTGAATTGGTGAAGATCTATTATGTGTTTTTCTTCAATTTTAATCTGAAAATATTCAGTTAATAACTTATCTAAGTAGGAGGAGCATAACCAGATTAACAGTAAAAAATTTCTACATAAATGTAAGATTCAAAAATTTTCACATGGTATCAGAGAAATTGCAGATCTATGAGGGTCACCAGCAAGAGACTGAAGGTTCTAGCTGCAGAAAACTAAGTTGCCGAAAATGCCAAGGCTGGCCCTCGGAAACTCGCATCCCCATTTCCAAAACGAAAACCCGTACGATACTCCTCAGAAATGGCGTTGATCCGTATCCTCCTCATTTCAGAAATTTCAGATACATTTTTTTTTGGAGTTTCCTGTTTCTGTGCCGGTTTTAAAAATTGAAAACATATTTGACAAAAATCTGAAACGTATTTGCAAAAATCTGAAAAGTATTTAGATTTCTATGATACGTATATCGATTTTTTTGAAACATATTTTATCCTAGCCATATTTCTGTCGAGAACGTTATGTTTAGACTTTAGAAAGGTAAGTTAGGGATGCATGTGGTTTTACCGTTTTCGTTTTTATCGTCTATCGCTTGCAAAAAGAGCAGTCTAGCTCGCCGCAAGAGCAAGATCTTCATTTCAAAGCCCGACTACAAGTTAATGTGTGACAGAGCAGTCGAGCCCGCCGCAAGTTCATGTTTTTATCGTTTTCATTTCAAAGTTTGACAAAGCAGTCTTGCCGCAAGAGCAAGAGCTTCATTGTGAATTTATGAGTTTACTGTTTGAGTCTTGAGAGCAGCCGCAAGAGCAGTCGCAGGCCCACAAGAGCAGCCGCAAGAGGAAGAGTTTGTGTCATGTGAGTAGAGCAGCTGCAAGAAAGAGCAACACTAAGCAGAGTTTCATTGTCGCGAAGAGTGAGTGTGAAGTTGTGAACGAGTAAACGTCGTCGACTCCTGTCTCCCGAGCCTTCAAGAATCAACACACACTGCCACGCTGCCACACTGAGAATCGAGATTCATAGCTGCCATCCACAACTAGATGTAGAATTTCCAAGTCTTTCAAGTTTCTGGTGTAAATTTTAAAAGTGATGGTTATGTTCTGGAATCTGAACTTAGAATACCTGTGTAAACAAAGATAGCAACCCAAATCTAAACTTTAAAACCCTAAGACCAACACACAAGTACATCATGAATGTTGTTATGTAGATGCAAACCAATTCTTTTAAGCATTTTAATTTTTGTCAAATATTTTTCATTCGAACACATAACAATTTCAGACTCCAGAGTTATAAATTTCGAGTCATAATTATTAATTAAGAGAGGATTGTGATTTCCAGGCATTAAGAAAGCTTCACAACTGTTTACTGTGCATCTATAGTCATCATCAAAAGAATAAACCTAAGTCTGTTGTGAATGTACAAGAAAATTCATTCAGAAATTTCATAAAAGTTTAAGTCTCCTGTCCAGCCTATTAGGGCCTGTTTCTACTAAGACAAACCACTAGAACACTTGCATGATAAATATAGGATAAACACCCAGGGGGGTCTATCAAAATTTCTCTAGACCTAAAGCTAAATTACTGGAACTTCTCATTGTCTGAGACTGAGAAAGGGAAGCAAAAACACAGACTCAAATTTCAAATTGTAAACAATGAAAAAACATGGAAAGTTTTAAAATTTACTTCTACTATCATTTCAATGATCACTAAACAGCCAAATCTATCTAGGTAACATACTGTTAAGTGAGGTCACTAAACAGTGAACTGTGAGAACTCATATAAATTTATCAAACTAATATCAAAGTTTCAACTTTCAAACTCATATATATATAATATGTATGTTTGATATACGTATTGCGAACAAAGTTCAAACTTCATCATCGTGTATGTTACCCATTGATTTTTATTTTTATTTTGCAGATTAATATCATCATTAATGGCAACTTCAAGTTTAGTTATTCGTGAGGTAGAGACACTGGAGATGCTCAAGAGATTGCAAATGCAACAATTGGTCAATGTATTTATGCAAATGGTCTTCCTTTTAACCTTGTGCGGTCTCTTTACTGGATAAAGATGATAAAAGCAGTGAATGAAGCTCCAAAAGGGTTCAAAGGCCCTGGATATGAGAAGGTTCGCACTACAATGTTTAGTGTTGAAAAGTTAGATTTGGAGGCTAAATTAAGCCCCATTCGTAATTCATGACGCATTTCAGTGGTGTCTATCATTTCTGATGGATGGAAAAATCAAAGGAATAGGCCTTTGATCAATGTGATTTCTCAAAGCCCAAAGGGGGCAATGCTTTTGAAGGCAGTGGATTGTGAGGAGAAGATGAAAGGTTCTCAATTCATTGTTGACATCTTGATTGAAACAATTGAATTGGTGGGGCCAAAAATAGTTGTCCAAGTAATAACTGACAATGCAACGGTGTGTAGAGCAGCAGGCCTAATTATTGAAGGCAAATATTAGCACATCTTATGTACCCCTTGTGCTGTACATTCTTGAACCTCATGTTGAGCAAGATGGGGAATAAAATCGAGTGGATTCGTGTTATTTTTGAAAACGCAAAAGAAATTCAAGCATTCATCACAAACCACCACATATCCCAAGGCATCTACAGAGAATTTGCAAAGTTGGAGCTCCTTAAGGTACCTAAACAATAATCAAATAATAGTTTTCAATCAAGATTCAAATTATGATTTTTATTTTTTAATTTATTGAAACATTGGGAATTTGGCACTTGCAGGTTGCCAAGACTCAATTTGCCTCTCACATCATAGTCTTAACAAGGGTTATGCAAGTGAAAGATGCATTACAATCAATGGTATGCAGTTCTCTTTGGAATCAATGGAGGCAGTCCCAATCTAATAGAGCACAAACAGTGAAAAAATTGGTTGTTGATAATGAATGGTGGAATAAGGTTGAGTACCTTTTGGCATTTACTAAGCCAATAGTGGATTTGCTCCGTATGTTTGACACAAATATGCCTAATTTGGGAGAGGTGTATGAAGGCATTGATTCTATGATAGAGAAGATAAGGATGGTTATAAATGCCAAGGAGAATGACCCAGATGAATTATTTTACAGAGAAGTAAAAGATATATTGACCAAAAGGTGGAACAAGATGACCACGCCATTGCACCTTTTGGCATATGCAGTGAATCCAAAATATTATGCTACAGAGTTGTTAAGTGATCCAAAAAGAACTGTAGCAAGCAAAGACCCAGAAGTCTCATAAGGATTTAAAAA
This sequence comes from Pinus albicaulis, assembly GCA_034641835.2. Lineage (NCBI taxonomy): Eukaryota > Viridiplantae > Streptophyta > Pinopsida > Pinales > Pinaceae > Pinus > Pinus albicaulis. Next base: position 1,381,899,683 of record CM076581.1, read on the forward strand.
GGTTTTTAGAAAACTTTATACATATCCTGAAATTGGGCATCGGATTCGTTCAGAGTTTGCTCATTTTGTGGGATCAAAGGGTTGGGGCTTTGATATTGATTGTATGCGGGACAAGAGGGCAATGAGTCCAATTGACTGGTGGAACTACTATGGTGGGGAACTTCCACATATAAAAAATTTGAGCATCAGGATCTTGTCACAGGTTGCTAGTTCCTCTTCAGCAAAAAGGAACTGGAGTACATATGGCTTCATCTATTCAGTGAAGCGAAACAAATTGGCTTCTAAGAAGGTTGAGGAACTAGTGTATGTTCATTCAAACCTTCGCCTTCTGTCACACAAGAGAGATGAATACAAAGTTGGGGCCGCCAAATTATGGAATGTGGAACCAGAGTTTCCTGACTTGAATATGACATTGAATGCCAGGTCTCATATGACTTTGTTTGATGCGGAGTCACCAATAGGTGGATCTTCAAGTGGACATGGCAACAATGTTCCCACTTCTGGAGATGATGTGGAAGTTGAAGACATATTTGATGATATGTAAATGATATTTATGTTAATGATTGAAATTAAAAACAAAAACTTGATGATATGTGGAACTTGAATCATGATTCATCATTTATGCTGAATTGATGACGATAGATAGATGAATAACTTTATGCTGAATTGATGATGATGATGATAGATGATAAATCATAATTCATATATGATAACTGATGAATAGATGATAGATCATAGATGATAGAATCTAGATGATATCATGATGATCATTGATGATAGATGATTAATCATTATGCATTTTTACTATTTAGATATAATCTAGATTCTCAAAGATGAATGGAAATATGAAATTCTTATTTCGTAAAATTGTTATATATATATGACGTGTCGTTTCCTGTCGTATCGTATCCATATTTTTTGAAAATTTGTCATATCCATTTCAAACCTCGTATCCGTATCTGTTCCCATATTCGTTTCAGTGTAACTTAGGTAGAAAACAATTGGAAAAGCAACAGAAATGCAGATCTGAAGGGACAGCGCAACTTTCAGAGGCAGATTCATGCATAGGGAAAGGTGACACAGTCTAACGGTGTCTCCTAGCGAGCCCACGCAATTACTACGTAGAGGCAGCTCAGAAACAACGCTGGATTGGTCTGAAGCCAGCCAGTGTGCTGCAGATCTGAATCTGTTAGATCCAGAAAAGACTGAAGATTAGCTACAGAAATTCAGAAGGTGCTGGTGGGGTTAAATTTTTGAAGTTTTCAAATTTTTAGCCTAAGCACAAGTGACAAAGCTGAGGGAGGGGAGATCATGGATCAAGAGAGTATTATTAAGTATTTCTTCATGATTCAACAA